>SDVV010001995.1:0-24027 GCA_016164225.1 Gammarus roeselii
CGCTGTCAGGCGCCGTCGGTATTGCCAAGCCCCGCCCATCGTCCGTGATTGAACACTAAATAGACAGGAAATTTACGATGTCTGGCACCGCCGGAAATAAGCCCTGCCCATCATCACGTGACTGGACACTAAAACGGCGTGGAAGGTGAGTTGTCAGAAGCCGCCGGCGATGCAAAGCACATTCCTTCATCACGTGACTGAACACTAAAGAGGCGTGAAATGAGCACTGTCAAACCCCGCCGCACATCCAGGGTGATATGTTCCTCGCTAGGGCTGGAATATGAAGGGCCAGATTTCAGAAATTTATCAGGTCTTACGTCACCAGGCTTGGCTTTATCACTCCCGACCTCGGGCATAAGTCATGAGCGTGTGTGAAATTCCTGAGCTTTCCATCTGGAGGTGGAATAATTTCCCCTTGCTTTAGATATGAAACTTGCAGACGGCGGCCACTCCTGGCAAGGATCTTAGGAGGAGTTGGAGGAAACTTCTGGGCTATAGCTATACTGAGCCATAGCTATCACTGTTATGTGTTGAGGTGTGTGGGCTTACGATGTAAGCACTTCATCTGCACATGTCACTAGGAGAAGTTTGAGGAAGTTTATGGGCTTATAATGCATTCTCTTGACCTATAGCTATCATTTAGATGTGTTGAGGTGTGTGGGCGTATGATGTATGCACTTCATCTGTGCATGTCACTAGGAGAAGCTTGAGGAAGTTTATGGGCTTAGAATGCATGCAGTTGTCATGCAGCTCTCACTGGAAGAATTTGAGAAGGAAACTGGCCTTATAATGGATGCACAAGTGCTGCAGCAGACTTGAAGCAATCACAACCGAGCCTATGTGCACGAGTGCTTTACCACGCTCCCTTGTCGTCCTACCAAATGAAACTTTGTGTTCGATGGAATGAGCCTCACTTGCTGAAGTTTTATTATTGCAGTTTGCAGCACTGTTCCTCGGCATAGGCTTAGGGAAAAATTTTCCGCTGTAGCAGCGACAGAGTTAGAACTTTTTAATGAAATATCAAAGGGACAAAAGTGTTTGCATTCCAGTGGCACCACTTCCCTGAAACAGACGGCGCGAGTGCAATCAAAAGTGTTTGCAATCCAGTGGCGCCACTTCCCTGCAACAAATACCACGAGCGTCTCTTAAATTCGCATAAAGTGAGCACCAATTAGTGAGCCTGCGTCCTCTATAGTTGCAGTGGGAGAGCAACCGCAGCCAATGAGAGGAGGGCAGTCCAGTTAAGGGTCATCAAATGCGTCGAAAGCAAAGCCTAAAATGGTAACCATTCAGCAGTACGCGATAAGCCTGCCAACAATGAAACTCTTACGTTGCCAAGGAACTTCCAAACAGGAGAAGTACTGTCAAGATCACGCAGCACTAAATTGGGGTGCATAAAGTTATGTGAAATCTGATGGATATGTGGAAAATGATTCCGCAGTACTTTGATTCATTTATATGTATCAGGAAGTCACTCATTTTCGAAACGCTAGTGGGTCGCGAACAGCTGTAAAATAGATTTTGCGTCCTTAAATTGCTTTTCACAATTTATAAAAAAAATTGACCTGATGTTAATAGTAACGATGAGGTTCAATCCACATCAGACGAGGAAATGAAGGTTATGGACACAAATTGAGTTAATTCGTGACGTCACGACGTCAACATTTCTGTCGTGAAACTTGTAGGCTTTTATTTGCATGAAACGATTATCATCGCCTCAATTGTTGATTGGTTATGCAAATAATTGTAATCGTATAATCGGGATATTACCTCGTTAGACTGTATTCTCCGACACGACTATATACCTAATACATAAACTGTAAACGTTGAAGCAACAACATCGTCTTAACTGTTTCAATGCTATTTTTAATGTCACCTAGTATTGTTCCATTCAACTGCTCTTTACTTCCAGGAAGATGCCTTTCTTTTCGTAATTGTCTGTTTGTCACCAGGTTTATGTGTTCCAAGGAAGATATAATTTTTCATTGTCTAATGAACTTCACCCTTCTGTCAGCATCTCCGTCATTTCCCAAACAACTACACATTTTTAATCATTACCTTAAATCTCCCCACCTCAAACTGTAACATTTCCACTGTCATTTCATACGACCTTTTCCTGATAACGACCTTTTCTTTACCAACAGCTCCCTTTTCACCAAATGACGACTCGCTTCACACTCAATGCCCACTTTTTCGACTAACTACAGTCTTTCCACACAAACTGATAGTTGCCAACACTAGTTTCCTCCTTTTTCACCAACACTCCCCTTTCCCACCAACTGCCCCTTTTCTAATCAACTGCTTATTTTCTCACAACTGCCTAGGTTTCCCACCGACACCCTTTCTCCACAAACAGAGTTTTCCCACATCGTCTGTCCCCCTGTCCACCCATATCAATCATCCGTGGCCTTATTGGCAGAGTCGAACTCCAATTACAGGGACAGGGAACTGAGAACAAAAAGTGAGAAAATGCCCAAGAGCAGACCGGTGGACACAGGAATGGGCTTCGGGCGGATTCACAAGGCCCTGTCTTTCTATCGGATCACCGCCAACAACCCGTGCGATGCACACACACAGTTTTTATGGGAGCAATTAACGTGTGTATGGTTGGGAAGCAGTGATGAACGTGCTCAATATAGAATTATTGCAAATATATTTTAAAGAGATGTCGCATTGACCTCTCACCTCGAAGGGCAAAATGCTTTTCATGATGTAACAAGTGCAAGAAAAACCTATTATTCAGAACCCATGGGGAACGACCGCTACTCCGGTAACGGCGTGGGTTGCTTTCCCACTTCTGGGTTCATCAAAATATCATAACTGGTATGCCTATTTTGATCTCAATTCTTGAGCTGCCAAGGGTGGATGCATTCTAAGGAGAGGTTTCTCAGACGTCTCCCATTAAAGTGTCTCATGCAATAGAAAGAACCAAAAGCGCACAGACGATTTATTCTTCACAACACTTGGGGAAAACCACTGCTTTGTAAACCGTGTCGTGGGGCTCTTCAAATCTCTGCGTATAGATTCAAAATTTCATAACTCATAAGATCATTTTGATCAAGACTCAATGCTTTGTTGGGGCCACGAGTCCCCAACCTTTGGGCAAGCCAATAAATATGTTCGGTAAAAGTATGAGTCCGTTGAACATATTAGCGAGTCCGTCTCAGCTCGACAGTTTGCGATGCGACCGCATGGAACTTCGATGTTTCTCACCCCATCTCCCCTCGCCCCTATCCTATAATTTTCAATCTGTCACTCGACCGTTTTTTCTCGGTGGCTGAAATGCACCGGGAGGGAATGGGGTGGTAGCAGGTCGGTACTGGTGTTGGTAACTGTGGGCTTTCTCTCTTTTTTTATCCCTTTATCCTTTCTTTCCTGTACAGCTTCGTTGACGATCTCCCACACTTCCATCAAAGAAGCAACTCGACATGAGCATTTGTGCTTGCTTTGTTTCCTAAACCTAATTTCATCTAGTCTAATTCAACGAAATCTTATGTGTATTGTGAAGTCACTGATCTTACGTCCCTGCTTGTTAACCGCTCATTTTGAACCTCGAGTCAAAGGTAGACTAATTTTACCAGTTGCCTTTGGTGTCATAAGTAACCATTCATTCCTGTATTCGAAAATAATATAGTGCATATCAGGAGCCAAGGTGGATTTTCATGAAATCTTTCTAGAAATGTACTCCAAGTTTAAGCTCCCTAATTATCTTAATTCAGATCTCAAGTTAAACGTACAGTTGTGGAAGGAAACTATTTATTTAGTTCGTCTATAAAGAAGAAACACAAATTACTTTTCTCATGTGAAATTGAACTCAATATGGATCTCTATTGTGGTGTTATAGGTGGACAAAGCTTCTCAAAGGCCTCCTGACCACATAGAAATTAGGTTTCCGACGACCATTAAAATTGTTACTCGAGGTGTTCAAGTATCCGTTTTAATGCTTTTGAATTTGTAGACAAATTTCTACGAATTGCAGACGATTTTCTCGTAAACAGTTCATGGCGATTGTCAAAAATTGTATCACAGAAATCTCACTAAGCCCTTCTACCTCAGAAAACTGTCGGAACAAATGAAAAAATGTAATTTTAAATCGAATGTATGAAGTCAAGCCAGTTCATAAATTTCAAGCTGCACCCATACCTGATTCTCGAACGAAACAACTCTTCGTGTTACATTATTCTTCATCGGAAAATTTTAAGTGTGTATT
Source organism: Gammarus roeselii (assembly GCA_016164225.1). Lineage (NCBI taxonomy): Eukaryota > Metazoa > Arthropoda > Malacostraca > Amphipoda > Gammaridae > Gammarus > Gammarus roeselii. The sequence goes on from SDVV010001995.1 coordinate 4,211, forward strand.
ATCTGTAATACTAGGTAAATATTTCTAATTTAATAGCTCAGATATATGAAGAAAGAGGTCATTCCAAATGGTTCTTTTAAAAGACCTGACAAGATCGGAAAAAAATCCATCATTCAAGATATTTTGTAAATCTTTGCGCGTGAGCGATTTTTCTTTTGCTCCTTCACATGCAGACATCAGTTCCATTTGATCTTTCATAAGCAGACATCAGTCCCATTTGCTCCTTCACAAGCAGACATCAGCCCCATTCTACTGCCTTCACATGCAGACATCAGTCACATTTTGCTCCTTCACAAGCAGACATCAGTCACGTTCTGCTCCTTCACAAGTAGACATCAGTCACATTCTGCTCATACACATGCAGCCATCAGTCACATTCTGCTCTTTCACATGCAGACATCAGTCACGTTCTGTTCTTTCACGAGTAGACATTAGTCCCATTCTGCTTCTTCACATGCAGCCATCAGTCCCATTCTGCTCCTTCACCTGCAACCATCAGTCCCATTCTGCTCCTTCACATGCAGACATCAGTCCCATTCTGCTCCTTCACCTGCAACCATCAGTCCCATTCTGCTCCTTTACATGCAGACATCAGTTGCATTTGATTCTTCACAAGCAGACATCAGTCCCATTCTGCTCCTTCACATGCAGACATCAGTCCCATTCTGCTCCTTCACAAGCAGATATCAGTCGCATTCTGATCCTTTACAAGACAAGCAGACATCAGTCCCATTCTGATCCTTCACAAGCAGACATTAGTCCCATTCTGCTTCTTCACAAGCAGGCATCAGTCTCATTCTGATCCTTCACAAGCAGACATCAGTCCCATTCTGCTTCTTCACATGCAGACATCAGTCTCATTCTGCTCCTTCATATGCAGACATCAGCCCCATTTGATTTATGTCAGCTTTTTGGGTTTGGCACTATAAAACACATTTGAATGTTGTCATTGATGCCCGTTCATGTTGATACTGTTTGATATATAGGTAATATAATTTTGTTACATTTTAAATTATGTGGAATGTTGCGTGGTCAATGCATCAAATTGCTTTTTTTAATATGAAAAAATCTGTCGGAGAAAAATACGTAGTATCCTAATTCGATAAATCAAAATACCGTCAACTGATAGTATTTCGTCGCTAATTATTCCATAACGTTCAATTTTTCATTGATATGATACCAGTATTTAACTTAAACTGTCGAAACAGAGTATTATTTAAAAAACGTACTTTTTATATTTGCTATGTGTACATAAATTTTGTAAGACCATTATCTTAATATATATCAGTACAAAAGAGTTGCATATTTTACCAACCTAATAACTTAGAACACCACCACGCCATCATTTATTCTTCCCTACCAAAAAGAGAACCACCCAAATAATATCAGACAAATATCAAGTGCATTGTCCTTGTGCGTGTCTAAATAATAAACAACCTTCCCTAACACGCGCGTCCCGGCAGTCCAAACGAGCGCCGAAACAACACGCGTTCATCATCGGCTACAATGATTGTTTGTCCTTCCCTCACTCGGACCAATTGCTGATCCATGGATTGATGATGCGATTAAGAGCTTCCAACATCCCCCCAGAGAGCTTTTGTTGGCCGGCAAATGACTTTCATGCCGGAGGACCTTGGAAATGAGGAGTTGTAGTGCCAGTCTCAGGATGCTTTGCATGGCAATGAACAACAGTTAAATGAAGGAAACTGCGAACGCCGGCGATAAGTTCTAATTAACAAAATCAGACAAACTTGCCATTCTTTCCGGTGCTATAAGATTATAATATAAACTGCACAATTAAAAAGCTGCATTATGATATTTCAATATGTCTTTAAAATCCGTTGCCCGGCCTCGTCTGTGATGGATGCAGCTGAGACTGATAAGCTGCACGGTATTTCACTGTGGGGCTTATCACTTGAAAATGGTGACAGTAGAAGATTGATTACCTCATTCTAAGGAATGTCAACTATGAGAAAATTGTGTCGCACATTGTGATCCAAAGCTGGGAAGTATTCACAAATATAATATTAAAAGATGAACAACAATGGGAAGAACTGTATTTTTTGGTATATTTTATTACTAAGAAGATGAAATTATTATTTTTTGTACCGGTTTAATTCGAGAATCAATGATAAACGATTTATTTTAAAGGAAATATATTTTCATTCGATAAATTTCAATATTCATATATTTTACTATGAATAGTTTCTAATTATAACCGCCTAATTTATTATGATGTATTATTATATAATAAATTTTACTTGAGTTCGACCACACTGTGGAACCACAAAGCCTCCTGCTCCAACACTCAAGTCATACTGCTCCAGGACACCGCAAGGACTCCGACTCCTCCATTCAAGTGACCCGCTCTAGAATGCCACAAGGACTTCGGTTCGTTCACTTGGACGCTATAAAAACTCTGCTCCTTCCTGCGAGTTCAACCGCTCTGGATGCTATGAGGACTCCTGCTCCTCTACTCAAATCCCCCCTGGTAAAGGACACTATGAGGTCACTTGTTTCTTCACTCAAGTCAGATCACTCAAAAATGTTAAAAGAACGCTTACTCATACACTCAAGCAGTAGCGTTCTAGGACATCACCTTGATTTATGTTTCCTCTACTTGTCGAATCAACTTTGATTGTACCAAAGCACAAATTTGTAAGTCGTCAATTTTACACAACATTTCTCAATGAGTTTGAAAATGACATGTATAATTAACAGAAGGGCGCCGACAGCAATAAAAGATGCTGGCACAACAAAAAGGGAGGCGAGAACAAACTACAGAGCGCTAGTTTAACGAGCAAGTGAAGGGCTGTTGTTGAATCAGCAACAATAAAAGCTGCGGTTAAGAATCGAGCGACGCATGACAAAAATCAGAGTTCAAAGGAAATGAAATCTTGTGGTTACATCAATGCAACATGTACCACCCCTGCGATGCCTGTAGCATGATCAGCATTGTCTTGACCGCCAGGACTTAATAAATTAATTGATTTGAAAAAACATAGTTTCATGGATTACTAAATGCAATGGAAAGGAGCACGAACATAGTCGAAGCAGCTGGAAAGCGCGATGCTGACGTTGCATTTGTTAGTTGCAAAGACCTGGCATGTTTAAATTATTTTCAACCTGGAAAAAATATTGGAAAACAGCTGATTGAGACATGATAGGAAGTCAAACGTTATTCAAAATTGATCGAAGTAACTTCCATGTCGTTGCTTTCAATCAAGCTGTGACTAATTGATCATGCAGGAAAGGACAGGAGCAATTGCCAGAACAGAAAAGTGCTTCCCTTTTAGTAGCTGTCCAAGCAACAGATTCTTGTCCATCATCGCAGGGTCAGGGCGGTGGCCCTGTAACCCAACGGGTGACAATTAACGCTCAATGGCAAATCAAATAGACGACCTTAAAAAAAATCATCGATTGATGGTTAAGTGAATACAAAATGCCCGGATACCTTTCAGTAAAGTTCGATAACAGACACTTCTGATAACAGTGATGGTATAATTTACAATTCTAGTGCAAGATTTTATAATTAAAATAATAAAATCAAATTTTTGAAGATTTATTCAATATTCTTCCATATTTTTATTTTCTGAGGGTATAATCCAAATGAAAAATGAAAATTGGCACCGATTTGAATGTCATCTTTATTGAAAATAAGAACTGCCACTTTGATAAGTTTAATTTTTCATGCAAGGAAACCAAGTTTAAAAAAAGATTTTAACTTGCAAGCACAGATCAATCTAAAAATGTATAAATATTAAATGTTTATAATTTTTTTAACTGCTTTACAATCAAATAATAATAAGTTATTATGAATCAATGAATACTTTGTTAGTTGATACAGCGGCGTTTGACAATACATCTCAATATCATAGGACCTATTTTACCTCCATTTGTATTCTAAGCAAATGTACTGCATCATGTAAGGCTAACAATCACTAGTGACCTTTAGTTCAACACTTCAACAGGGCCGGAGCCGGCGAGCAAGCGCACTAAACGCAAGCTGGGAACACTAGCGGGGCAAAACCACATAGACATGGAGATTGTGATGTTGTCCTCTTGGCCTGTCTACACAGCCCCAGCGATGCCGGATATGTCAACAAATAGAGAAGTTGTGCTCCTGGCCTCTACACGAAGCTCAACAAGAGTTGCCTCTGCCCGACCATCAGTTAAATGGTGTCACACTCGACAGTGGGTAGTACGCGACGAACGTAGGAGCCGCTTAGGGACTAGGATACTATTAGTATTTTAGCTTAACTAAGTTGGTCAGGGATGGCCTGAAGAGTCCATCCTAGTAATACTTTATTGTAAAGTTTGCAGCACGACTCGCCCAGCCCAGATGTGCTGTTCAGTTTCAAGGGTGCTGTTCCCAACTTTCTAACTCCAAAGGGCGGTGGCAGGTCTCACAACGCTTGTCAAGCCTGTTTATAAAGGGGTTGACATTGTTACAATACACCACATCGAGTGGAAAAAAGATTTTTACGAGTTGACCCCTTTGTCGTATTCTTTCCAGTGTTATCAGCGTCAGTTCTTCAAGGTTTTTATCGGTATGACTTGAATCTCAGCTCCAAACGCTAAATCCGTTACATTTGGTTGATATCCGCTCTTAGATGAGGGGACCTGAATTGTATTGCAAATTTCTTATGCGGTTTTACAAGTAAAGTTTACATTGGGACTCTAATTTCTTGTGCGTGTTGTGAAGTACGTGATGCCATCTACTTGGCTTCCCTATTTCAGATCCATTGGTTATCAATATTCTAGATCTCGTTGCTGATCTCCTTCAGTCAGGTGCTGTTCTGCCATCAACTAGTCGGATTTCCTTCTGTGGGTCCCAATATGCATGCCTAACCATACATTTCTCCATATTGATGCAAATTGCCGTCAAAACCTCAACGTCGATGCGCTCACAACTCCCCGCCATTGCGGAGAGTAATTAGATGTGTGGTGACTCTCAACCTCATTAATTGGATGTGGGGTGACTCTCAACCTCATCAATTGGATGTGTGGTGACTCTCAACCTCATTTAGTAAAGTATTTGGAGTTCCTGTGACTCTCAACCTCATTAATTAGAAGTGTGGTGACTCTCTACCTCATCAATTGGATGTGTGGTGACTCTCAGCCTCATGTAGTAAAGTATTTGGAGTTCCTGTGACTCTCAACCTTATTGAGTGAAGTATTTGGAGTTCACTGACTCTCAACTTTATTGAGTAAGGTTTTTGGAGTTCCGGTGACTCTCAACCTCGTTGAGTAAAGTATTTGGAGTTCCGGTGACACAGCCTCATTGAGCAAGTGTTCGGAGATCCGGTGACTCTCAACCTCATAAGTAAAGTATTTGGAGTTCCGGTGACTCTCAACCTCATTGAGTAAAGTATTTGGCGTTCCGGTGATTCTCAACCTCATTGAGTAAAGTATTTGGAGTTCCTGTGACTCTCAACCTTATTGAGTGAAGTATTTGGAGTTCGGTGACTCTCAACTTCATTGAGTAAGGTATTTGGAGTTCCGGTGACTCTCAACCTCAATGAGTAAAGTATTTGGAGTTCTGATGACTCTTATCCTCATTGAGTAAAGTAATTGGAGTTCCGGTGACTTTTAACTTCATTGAGTAAGGTATTTGGAGTTCCGGTGACTCCCAATCACATTGAGTTAAGTATTTGGAGTTCCAGTGACTCTCAACCTCATTGAGTAAAGTAATTGGAGTTCCGGTGACTTTTAACTTCATTGAGTAAAGTTTTTGGAGTTCCGGTGACTGTCAACCTCATTGGGTACAGTATTTGGAGTTCCGGTGACTCTCAACTCTCATTGAGTAAAGTATTTGGAGCTCCGATAACTCTCAACCTCAATGAGTAAAGTATTTGGAGTTCTGGTGACTCTCAACCTCATTGAGTGAAGTATTTGGAGTTCCGGTGACTCTCAACCTCATTAAAAAATGTATTTGGAGTTCCGGTGACTCTCAACCTCATTAAGTAAAGTATTTGGAGTTCCGGTGACTCACAACCTCATTGAAAAAAGTATTTGGAGTTCCAGTGACTCCTAACCTCATTAAAAAAAGTATTTCGAGTTCCGGTGACTCTCAACCTCATTAAGTAAAGAATTTAGAGTTCCGGTGACTCACAACCTCATTGAAAAAAGCATTTGGAGCTCCAGTGACTCTCAACCTCACTGACTAAAGTATTTCGAGTTCCGGTGACTCATGACCTCATTGAGTAAATTAATTGGATGTCTGGTAACCCTCGACCTCATTGAGTGAAGTATTTGGATAACTGGTAACTCTTATCCTCATTGGGCAAATCAATTGGATGTCTGAAACTCTCGACCCCATTGAGTAAATTAATTGGATGTCTGGAACTCTCGACCCCATTGAGTAAATTAATTGGATGTCTGGAACTCTCAACCCCATTGAGTAAATTAATTGGATGTCTGAAACTCTCGACCCCATTGAGTAAATTAATTGGATGTCTGGAACTCTCGACCTTATTGAGTAAAGTATTTGGATAATTTGAAACTATTTCAAATGCATTAGGGAAAAAAAAGATATGAATTGTCATTATCTGCTGTTGTTAGCACACGTTGATCTAGACGACAGCGTTTTTTATTATGATACATCAATTTTTACCTATGGAATCGACATCATACTAGTTATCGTAATTCGAATCATCACTTACCGTTGTCCAGCAGGACTGTGAAGGATACGTACTCTCGTGAAAAAACCCTATTCTACAATGATTTCTTTGGTCGGGCCCACATTGTTCGTCAACACGTAAATGTATTTGTTGCATAAAATAGAACTATCCTGATAATAATTAGAAAAATATCTTTATGTATCATTTCTTTTGAACTTCACATCAATCGAGAAGGTTTTGCTCTAGTAACAACGTAGTAATTTTATCGCTTGTGTTCTCTTATCAAGTCATTTGACCTCGGTCTCGTCTTGCTTCTTAAAACATATGAAGTTTGCTTCGTGTTTCACTCTTCAATGAACACGGTCGCTCAGACGCGCTACGGTTTAGTCTGGGGCTTCTCAACAAGTTTATAAAACAGGATAGGGTTCCCTGTCAGAGCGGCGGGGATGGAAGTTAAAATTGGCGAGGGAAAAACGCCGGCAGTACTAGGGAGTCGTTGATGTAACACGATGCTAGAGTGTCAATAATATGAGGCAGTGTTTGGGAGTCGTTATTGTGAGACTAGGTTAGGGAGTCGTTGATGTAATATGATCTTAGACGATGTGGAGAGTTATTAATGTGAGAGGATGTTAATGAATCGTTAATATGAAACTATGTTGGGGAGTCACCAATGTGGGAACACGTCAATGAGCCGTTAATGTAAGACGATGTAAGAGTGTCGTTATTGTGAGACGATGTTAGCTTGTGATTAATGTGAAACGGTGTTAGAGAGGCTTCATTGTGGGACGATTGTTGTGTGTGATTAATCTGAGACGATGTTAGCGTGTGATTAGTGTGATATGATTTTGGAGACTCATTAATGTGAAACGATGTTTGCGTGAGATTAATGTGAGACGATGTTAGAGAGTCATTATTGTGAGACTATGTTAGAGAGGCATTAATGTGAGACTATGTTAGAGAGTCAATAATTTGATACGATGTTACAGAGTCATTAATGTGAGACGATGTTAGAGAGTCATTAATGTGAGACTATGTTGGAGAGTCATTAATGTGATACGACGTTAGAGAGTCATTAATGTGAGTCGATGTTAGAGACATTATGGTGAGACGATTTTAGAGAGTCATTATTGTGAGACTATGTTAGAGAGTCATTATTGTGAGACTATGTTAGAGAGGCATTAATGTGAGACGATGTTAGAGAGTCATTAATGAGAGACGATGTTAGAGAGTCATTAATGTGAGATGCGGCGAACTGAGCTACGGGCTGCCGGAGTGGGGAAAAGGGGAGGAGGGAGGGCAAACCGGGTAGGGGGATACTATTCGATGTGATGAACAAGAATTCATTGCAAGGCGCATCGATCCTTTTTCGATGATGTTTTTACTGATGAAACCGAATCTGCCAACATAAAATGAATTACGGATTGCATTTTTCCCTTAGTTACATTTCAACAACTTTTCCAAACAGCGATTGCAAACGGTAACTGGTCTTGATTTGTTACAAAGTTCAATATTGTTGTAAGCAAATTTTTGCTATAAGAAGCCTGTATAAATTTATTAGGAGGGTGGTTTATCAGTGATCAAACAATAGCAGGGCAGCAAGAGCATCAAGTATTAAAGGGTATTATTTGGTATCCATATTGACTTCTGAAAGGCCTCTTGCCCGGCGTCCTTGGACAGCGAGCCTTACACAGCCTTTAAATGCAGAGAGCACTGGCCCTAGTCTGGCCGCTTACCCGGCGTCGCAGAAAAGCGAGCATTACACCGCCTCATCAAACAGAAAACATAGGTTCCAGGGAGGCCTCTTGTTCGGTGTCCTTGGGATAGAACATTAAACAGCTTCATCAGGCAGGGATCATTCCCTCAAGAATGGCCTCTTGTTCGGCGTACTTGCACAACTCGAGTATTACACAGCCTCACCAGGAAGAGCGCCTTGGCTCCTGGGAGTCCTCGTGTCCGTCTTCCTCTGACAGCGACCACTAAGCAGACTGGTCATGTAGAGAGCATCAGCTCAAGGAAGACTTTTGCTCGTCATCCTTGGAAAGCGAGCATTGCAGAGCCTCATCAAGTAGAGCTATTAGCTCCAAGCCCTTGTTTGGTCCACGGACAAACATTTTATTGAAGAAACTCACTCTAATTCTTGAATTTATTGGCATCAGGTAAGGCCTGGAATTTCATTCCTCTTGTAGGACTCAAATTTTCTCAATTCCGTGCCAGGATTCTTCATGTGAGGGGTTTGTATTGAGCTGCTTTCTCTTCTCTTCAGTGCAGTTCTTTGAAAATGACTCAAGCTGATGTCGAACTGACGATTCTTTGAACTTCAAAAATAATGGCCGATATAGTTTTAGAATTTTTGTACTGACTGCTGGCAGCACAGCAAAACTGTATTGTACATTGCTAGCAGCAGAGCAACACTGTATTGTACACTGCTGGCAGCACATCAACACTGTAGTGCACACTGCAACGAGAAACCAAGAGGGTCCTAGTCAATTGATGAAGCACATTGCAATCCACGGGCTGGTTTATTGTCGTCAATACAAATCATCACCACCAGGAACTATTCAATTTGAATATGATCACCATTAGCACCACATACAGAAATTCAAATTGAGATCCACGAAACCCTTTTGAGTAATAAATGTTGTTCTCAAGCATAACATTCCAACCCCTCACCACCCACCCGCCTCCACCTCTTATATTAAAGCCAACCAATCCAGGCCTGTGGTTCCTCTCTTCTTTCTATTGGCTTAAGCCAACTTTGATTGGATTGCACGGCTCAGAGGCGGTAAATCTAAGAAGTTATAAGAAGTGGCAAAGAGTTGATATACGAGCCTCGGGAGATAATGGAACGGAGCGAATTTTGAAAAAAAAGTGTTTACTCGCAGTATTTATAAAAGTATCTCTCATGTATTTGAACAACGATATTAGTTGTAGGGCACCTCGAACAGTCAGCTAACTGCACTGTGATAATTCAGTTATTAACTATTTTCTGATGAATATTATTTAGGAGTGAAAGAACTTTATTTGCAGGGCATAATGGAAAATATTAATTGACAATGAAATAATCACTTTTTTTGGCAAATAGATCTCATAAATATCACAGTTGCGTTATATGACTAAGTTTGTAAGACACACAACTTACTTCCCAATTCACCTGGGTTATTTCTGAAATACGGTACAGAATGGTGGGTGAATTTGGTGGGAGGCTGAACCAAAAAATAGTTATGTAAAAGATATTAAGTAGCATTTGTTCACATTTTGGCGGTTATACAGTAGCATGTGGGATGTCTCTGAATTACATTGCAATATTATAGCTGCAATTTATTTGGCATGTTTTTGTTTTCAAATATTGTTGACGATTGGCATTAACGGAAGGAGGACGGGAATTTGTGAAGTAACAGCAGCGATTTTTTGTGCGGGGAAATAATGTATTCATTTTTACCTCAGTTAGTGGTTGATGCAAGTTTACAAGTGTGAGATGAAAACAACAGGCCTTTTGGCCCAACTAGGCTGCCTTTTGATAGCAGGGAGATTAGTTCTGTGGTAGATCGTCTAAGACAGTATCTTGCATCAGAGTAAAGGATTGAAAAAAAATATGGTAAGAAATATTATTTAACAAAGATTCATGAAACAACTCAAATTTGCACCAGAAGAAAAAGTCACCGACGCACGATGTTGAGTTGAAGTTGACCAAGTTTAAGTCCTTGTTCGACCAATGTTTGCTGGTGTTAACGAACAGGTACCAATGCCAGGAACATTTTAAATGTCCAATAGTGCCAATGCCGGGCACTGTTACTAGCAAACTGGTGACAAAAAATAGACACCATTGTTTTCTTTAACATGCTGGCTGAAACGTGCTGAAACGTGCTGAAACGTGCTACATCTGAAATACAATTAGCGGCGATTCTCGGTATCTTATCGAACTTTTTCATGAACGTTTCAAATATTTCGCTGTTTACAACGTCCCTTGGAAGTTTGATTCACTTCTCGACAAACCAAGTCGAGATTTTTGTTACTCTTCATAATCTTTCACACTCCTATCGCGTCCCCTCACACTCGACGCTTCACCAGCGAATAAAGGTTGAGTTCGCAAAGTCTGTCTCTGTACGATTTATTGCGAAGCCAAGGGATAATAGAGGAAATCTACAAACAAGTTACACGAGGGGGAAAAGAATGATAGACCTACATTGAATCTTCTGGAAGTGAATAAATATTTTCTAATAAATAGGCCGACAAATTGGACTAAGTACTTGAGATGCGGTTGGAAGAAGGCATTGTGCTACGCATGAATGCTGAACATGTTCGTTTCCGATACAGTATGGGATATCATTCATAGCATTTTATACTTTTTATTGGCAAATCACTATCATCAGTGACGGGAATTGTTTTCTTTCCGGAAACAAAATATGCGGCCTTCGGGTTGTGATGACCATTGAACAGTGAGGAAAATTGACCATGCATGCCAGCAAGCATATATCAACATTTATTGACATTACATTTGATTTGCCCTTTTTATGTAGAATCATCAATATTATTCAAGTCTAATCAGATCTGATAAAACTCATGTTTAGTGTGCACTTTCCCTCCTAGCCTTGTGCTGTCTGAGCTTGCTAGTGTTTGAATATTATCGAGATCAGTTTTGAATAATTAATGGGTGAGCCGCTTGTTAGATAACCCCAAAGGGAGAAGAGACCGCTTAGTACTACTCTCTGCCATCTGCATTCAGGAATTTAGCTTGCTTCGTATAACGATAAAAACAAAGCATAAATGACGGACTTTATCGCACATTTCTTAAAAATCATGGGATATGCTACTGATTGGAAGTTTCACATTGCAAATTTCATTTTTTATTCGTAAAAGATAGCAGCAGAATTGTCAGACATGAACGATCGTTGTTTCAAAAGTCATGCTCATACTTTCCCTCAATTTGCCAATGACTGATGCGAGACTTATTGGTCGGTAATTGCCAGAACACTTCTTATCCCCTTCTTCAAATATGAGAGTTACGTTGACCTCTCTCCATTAAGAGAAACAAGTGACAATTCTGAGAAATTGTGTGTAAAAACTAGAGATGGAACTGGATAATTTCGTTCATAGTAGTTTTCAGTTGGCCTTTCTGCTTTGATATCCGGTGAATCGGGAATGTCCGAAAACTCTATCGTAAATACAGAACAAAAAGGTTGATTTAGTCGGACCGGCATTCCAGTGGCGACGGTTTCTATCTATTCACGCTCGTTCTATATCAATTGTTCTTCTCCTTTACCCCAGGTTCATTGATTCTTCCATCCTAGTCTTGCCAACTTGTTAACATACCCCTTCATCTCCGCCAACATCCGTCGCCCCTATTCCGCCAAACCCCTTCCCTCTTTCCGCACTTCACCCTACCCGGTCATTTTAATGTCTCGTCCAAGCTCCCCCGTCTCTTCCCACTCCACCTTACCCTCGGCCTCTCTCCAAGCCCCAACCATTTCTCTGTGTCTCCAAGCCCATCCCCCACCGTCTCCCAACATCACCCATGTTCTTTGCCCCCGTCCAACCAGCCCCCGTCTCCCCAATAATTATTCCTCCTAACGACCTACCTCCCTTCTAACACCACCCTCCCAGTCATTGGTCAACAAACACAATAATGTTTACTTCGTTCGTAGGCCCTTAACTTATTCAGTGTTTAAGCCCCCTCCTGATTGCAAAAGTATTTTGCGCCCATTGCCCGGTCTCTGCCTCGGGTAGGAATTTCGGCTGGCATTTACCGGCCTGGAGCAAGAAATGCGTGTATTAATATGTATTTTAACAGCTAGTTGCTGTATCTCTCTATCACGTATTTAGTGCTGACAAAATCAGAGGTGAATATTATCATATTTTACGTTCTTCTTCAGTCACCCCATCAGATACTTGGGCCCAAGCTATACCATGGTATGTGGGTGTAAAGTGGGTGAGTCTATTTGACAGTGAGAGGGATGAAGAATGTGACTCATCACATGACATCTGATTGCTGTACAAAAGCTGTATTAGGTAGCCTTGATGTAAATCAGTGGAAAGGCTGAGTCCGGAATGTGATGCATCGTTTCGGTGACAGGAATGAGTTTTATCCCGCACATTGAATATTCGTGGTTGAGGCTATGATGACATATGTGCAAGCCTTTATATTTATTTACATTAAATAGCATTCGACTTTTTCTGACCAATCAGCACGTTTGTTCAAGTTTAGTTGGATCTGCTGACACTCTAGTTCAGTTCACTCTGTGACTCATAGCATTGTGACTCATAGCATTGTTTCACCAGAGGAATATAACACAGATATCGTATAGTAACACAACGACCTGTAACACAGCGCCCCGTTCCATTTTCAATTCCAGATCTTATGCTCATTCCACGTAGTGCTGTATATGATGCAAATATGTATCGCGCATAAGGTAATGGTTTTTGACACACAGTGTAGGAAGTGCAATTCGTGTTGTCGAATATATGTGTGGTCGATACGTCAGGGGATAAAATCAAAACAATTCAATTCCGAGCTTTTCTTCAAATTCTTGCCTTCCACACCATCCTTGCCACTTGGCTGAGACAAGACCACTTTGCTCAGACAAGACCACTTTGCTGAGACAAGACCACTTGGTTGAGACAAGACCACTTGGCTGAGACAAGACCACTTTGCTGAGACAAAACCACTTTGCTGAGACAAGACCACTTGGCTGAGACAAGACCACTTGGCTGAGACAAGACCACTTGGCTAAGACAAGACCACTTGACTGAGACAAGACCACTTGGCTGAGACAAGACCACTTGGCTGAGACAAGACCACTTGGCTGAGACAAAACCACTTGGCTGAGACAAAACCACTTATCTGAGACAAGAACACGAGTCAGATTTGTCTCACCGTTACGGGTCATTGGAGAGGTGGTGACTCCCTAGTGGCAACTTCAGAGGTGATTCACTAGTGGCAACGTTGTTTACATCAAGTGTTGGATGATCAGAAAAGAGAATACATGTTCCTTGAAGCAGCAACATCGCAGGACTCTAGTCCCATAGAATAATGACCGTGTTCACCGCCAATCACTGCGACTGGCGTTGGCCCTGATTCATCGAAGCTGCAAGTCACATCCCCACAGCCTTTGTTGCACTTCGCTTTTGTGATAAAAAAGAACGGCGCGACGCTCGTTTTATTTTTTAGTTCTTCTTCCTAGTGAATAAATAACAGGAGGGGAGTCCGTTGTGTCTGCCAATAAAAGTACAGAAGATAGTGGGAGATCATTTTAATTTAGAACGAGCGCGGCAAAACATTAAATGAAAGAAGGCTTCGTTCGGTTTACTGAACATAATAAAATTAATGTATGACTGTGATTTTCGTGTACGACTCAGTATCATAATTTTTATGTTTTGTGGCAGAGCAATCGGAATTTTGAATAAACGCAAATGATTTGCTAAATATACTGATATTGTTCAGTTGTATTTTAAAGAGAGTGCAATCAGTTTCACATTGAAACACTGATTCGATTTCCTAATTTGAACTCAAACCGGACAGTCATTTGCATGACGGTATTTTCTTTTGAGACACATCGAACAAAATTCACAAAGTTTATTACACAATATGAACGCTGATTGGGAGTCATTGTGGTCACTCTTTGCTACAATTTACCTTCTTTCAGAAAACGATACCGTTGCTTCTGTCGCTGCTTCGTCCAACCAATCATTCCCTAGTTGAACAGTTGCGACAAAAGCAATATTACCAGCATACGTCACAGTCGGAGGCTGATAGGATGTAATCACATATTACCATGCAACGAAAACAATTTTTATATCAAAATTAAAAAATTAATGATCGTGGGATTTTTCCAATAAATACAGTAAGACATTGAACGGCTAACCAGGCTTCCTAATTTGTCGCCTCAGAACGCGATTCATTTTATGTCTGAACTTTATAATGTCGGTCCTCCAAATTAGGGCCATTCGACAGTTTTATACGCGTACAATAAACTACTGACAAAGATAAAGCTGATCCTAAAAATGAAAGAGTAGGTGTCCTTTGCAACTGAAAGATCCAAGTCATATGTGTCGCTCTCTCTACCGTCAATGCTGGGTTGAAGTTGAAGGATATTTGCTTGATTGAAGCAGCTCGCGAGGTAAATCTAAGTCTTCATAATGAAACTTATATTTAATAATGAAACCTGTATTTTCACTCATTGCATAATATCTTGCATCAACGTCATCCGTCCACAGACGTACAAATCTACGTCTCCGTATATTTTTTAGCATTTTTCTTCTTCCGACGCTGTGTGTTAATGTCTTTGTCAACTCGCATCAAACGAGGAAATAACATATTTTACGTTTCAAAAACCATTAGTTGCTGTATATTGTGATGGAATCTTTGATTCGCGTGTAATTAGTTATAGTTTTATTTACCGAACAATAAGTAAGCATGTTGCTTATTAAAAACAACTTCGTCATATATGGACCAACAGCGGAATAAATACTTCGAACATTATCAATTCGATCCAGGAATGTCCATTCTATTCCATCAAGCGTAGCCGTCTAAAAGATTTTGGATCAAAATTCAAATATCCATCACGTCCACGGTGCACTTTTCTTGATATTGAAACATTCTTCAATACAGGAGTAAATATTTTCAAGCTCGGAAGCAATAAATCCTTCGCCTTGACACCATTTCTTGCGAGTACGAGAGGTGCTGGTAAATAAAGAGGGTGAAAAATACGAATACGGACGGGCGTCCCATAGTGGTCCTAGGCATTGCTCCGAGGCTGTCTCCTGGCTGATGAATATTAAGTCAATGAATGTTAGTAGTGCCGATCAAGAATATACCATAATTATTTGAGTAGTGTATTTTTGTTATCGAAATATCTGGTAGGTGCGCTTAGTTTGTCCATGTGACAGTAAAGCGAAAGCAGCTTGCTATGAGCAAGGTGACGGTGCTTCATAATCAAATGATTTGAGCATTCATTGATCTTGCAGTAGAATCGACCTTGTTCTTCTAAAGATGTAAACTTAGCAAAGTCATCCCTCCTCAGTCGATTAAACTTTGTAGGGTGGCCAAGAACTGAGAGCAGTAAATCGTCCCATTGCAAACAAGGGAGAGTTTGCAGTCGTGAAGGATCTATCCCCTGAATCCTTCGAGTAGAGGCAAACAAGGGAGACTTTGCAGTCGTGAAGGATCTATCACCTGAACCCTTCGAGCAGAGGCAAGGAGAGGGGAGGGGCAGTCGTGAAGGATCTATCACCTGAACCCTTCGAGCAGAGGCAAGGAGAGGGGAGGGGCAGTCGTGAAGGATCTATCACCTGAACCCTTCGAGCAGAGGCAAGGAGAGGGGAGGGGCAGTCGTGAAGGATCTATCACCTGAACCCTTCGAGCAGAGGCAAGGAGAGGGGAGGATCTATCACCTGAACCCTTCGAGCAGAGGCAAGGAGGGGGGAGGGGCAGTCGTGAATGATCTATCACCTAAACCCTTCGAGTAGAGGCAAGGAGGGGGGAGGGGCAGTCGTGAAGAATTTATCCCCTGAATCCTTCGAGTGGAGGCAAGGAGGGGGGAGGGTCAGTCGTGAAGGATCTATCACCTGAAGCCTTTGAGTAGAGGCAAGGAAGGAGAAGGGGCAGTCGTGAAGGATCTATCACCTGAATCCTTCGAGCAGAGGCAAGGAGGGGGGAGGGGCAGTCGTGAAGGATCTATCACCTGAACCCTTCGAGTAGAGGCAAGGAGGAGGGAGGGGCAGTCGTGAAGGATCTATCACCTGAACCCTTCGAGTAGAGGCAAGGAAGGGGGAGGGGAGAATGTTAAGGAAGCTCTCGAAGTTACAAATTACCGGTAACCACTTTTATAATAAAAAATATAGCATGTCATCAAGATGCTAACTGTCAATTGTTACCCACTATATACGTGCATTCATTTTTGGGATAGCATGCCAAAAAAATATATAAGATACGAAGAGCGGAGACCAAATGCCTTTAACAAATATTGGGAAATAATAAATCACTATTCCCCACTCAAAAAGCATACAATAATTAATTTATAGTTCAAAATTGATATATTATAACCACATTGCTTCTCACTGACAGTTTGGGCAACGATAAAGGGAAAAACCCAGCCCTTTATTGAGTAAAACCCTAACTGAATATTATGAGTTTTTCAGCTAAAAAAACGTGATGTAGACCGTTTGCTCAGAACCGTGATGACAGTAGACCGTTTGCTCAGAACCGTGATGGCAGTAGACCGTTTGCTCAGAACCGTGATGGCAGTAGACCGTTTGCTCAGAGCAGTCAGAAGGCTGGTGATTTGTGCACGCGGAATGAAGTGCAATTGACATACATGTGACTATACACGTGACTTTCTTTGTGGCGGAACTATAAGAAGGCCTCGAGTGTCCAAGAGACCCTCCGTGATTGACTCCTTGATGCAGCCGTAGAGCCTCTCACCCTTTCCTTCATCACCTCCCCACCTCCTATTCAACACCCTCCCCTGAACCCCCTAAAAATCATCCACTCTCACCCCACCCTATGATAGCAAGGCTTCAGACAATGGCCGTCGAGAGATATGCGGGAACACGAGTGTCATCGGATATATTAGGTTCATCCTTTAACTACGCCACTGGTTCAGGTTGGAGAGTGGGACATTATTTTGGCAAGTGATAAGAAACAGAGCCACCTGAGGGGCGGTTGCACAGAAGAAATGATAATTTAATGTTAAACTATTTTTCGTGAAGTTATCACTGAAAATTATCTAATTTTTTTGTCACAGACAATCCATAATCATAGATCAAGAATAAAAACATAACGATGGGCTGAAAGTGCTTCTCATATATAATGGTCCAATGAATTGGACGGAATGGAAACAAGGACTCTCTTGCGCAGAAGTCATGATTCCGGAATTTATTCTGGTTCGTTTCTTATTTTAAAAAATGGGATTGATCGTTGATCAACTACATTGAGTCATTATTAGTATTTGTCCGAAACTTTTTAATCCATAATTCTCAAAAATATGTATCCACCAATTTTCTGTCAACACTAAATTATCCTCTCATGACCTCTGTAACGATGTATTTGACAATTTGACAACTTAAAAATTCTCAATCATTTATTGTGATTTTTTCTGATGATTGATCAATAAACCTGACATTTCCGTTGCAAGTTAAAATTTTGTTCTAATTTTCTTTTTAAACATAAAATCAGATAATTAAGATTCTTCCATACCTACGATAGAAGAATATAATCCAGTAGCATCGGAATGTCTCACTTCTCTGTCGTTGATGAATGGACTCATCTCACCCATGCAGCAGTAATTTAACTTGTATTGAAGAACACTCCACGTCGAACCAACCCGGTGAACAGTATTCTTGTGATTTTATAGATGCTGAAATGTCGGCGGGCACTTCAATGAATGCCTCACATTATTTATCAATGGTTCATGGAAGTCGGTGACAAGCGCTTACGGAAGCATTCTCCACCCCGTCGTTCACTCATCATTTCAGAACTTTACTGCAAGTCATGCAATTGCCCAGAATACATATTTCCAGACATTGCCTTGAATTCAATACGTATTGTCAAACATTGCTTTTAAGTCAGTACGAGTTCTGAGTGATGGGGTCAAAGCATTCATGTAACTCATCAGATTGCAGTAACGCGAATCAATGATGTGATTCAGGGCATATTGTATCGGCGACAATTATTGTGCAGAGCAGATCTGTTCACGACACGAATACAACAGAGTAGGTTGCAACTCTGAACGAACTTGAACAAATCTGTTCACTTCACAGAAACGACAGAGTAGGTTGCCACTGGGAACGAACATGATTCTTTACGGCACAATCATAACCAAACGTTTAGGGCAATTAGAAACTGGGTTATTGTACAACTACGACCCTTCTAATATCACTTGCTGCTTTCGAGCATCGTCATTGCTAGTCAATGAGTGAGACCAAAGCTTGAACATACCTTTGCCTGTCCCCCAACAAGGCCATCGTAACTCAACGCTAGACGGCGCTCCTTCAAGCTGGAACCATCAATAGGCTGTCCTCGGCTCCTGCTGCCTGACTGGTGGTCTGTTTGGATTACAAGGCCTCCATTAGACTCAGGTGATACAGGCATGATGGGTGGTGGGCCAATAGCGGAGGATCAAATGCGGTGTTTGCTTCGGACGGGAGCGGGGGATCAATCAATGGTCGGTCCTGCATGGAGAGATGGTGGGACTGGCATGGTGGATCCTGGATCAAAAGCGATGGATCAAATGTCGTGCTTGCTAAGGACGGGAGCGGGGGATAAATCAACGATTGGTTCTGCACGAAGGAATGATTGTGAGAACGGCAACAAATAGAACAAAAACCGAAATGGCCTACTTACCTTAAAATAGATTAGAGACACCGCACATACAGTACGATTTTAGAATGATTTTGGAAAGGTTCAGTCTCACAGCTGTTTTGCTTTGGAACATCACTTCTGTTATGACTTCAGACAGTTACGACCCTGATACCTTATTTTACGACCTCAAACTGTTACGACAATGATCTCGCGTGTTACGACCTCTAAACCTTTGATTATTTTGTGAAGCATTTGAAACTCATTCCGCCGTCTCAAGACAAGATGGCGCCGTAAAGTTCTAGGAGTGAGATCGTTGGAGGGGCAATAAAAACGTTAATGGCGTACTCTGCGTGGCTGAGGCGGCAGACATCAGCGTCTCAGAGACACCTTCAGTGCAATACACACGATACTGGCGTATTCCGCACGACGCGGCGGACATTAGCGCCTCACAGACACCTTAGTGACGGACGGACGCTGTGTGTTAGCAATACACCCCTTAAAGGCGTGCTCTGCACAATTGAGGCACCGGACATTAGGCCTCACAGACACCTTAGTGACGGACGGACGCTGTGTGTTTGCAATACACCCCTTAATAGCGTACTCTGCGCAATTGAGGCACCGGGCATTAGCGCCTCACAGAAACCTTAGTGACGGACAGACACTGTGTGTTAGCAATACACCCCTTAATGGCGTACTCTGCGCAATTGAGGGACCGGACATTAGGCCTCACAGACACCTTTGTGACGGACGGACGCTGTGTGTTTGTAATACACCCCTTAATGGCGTACTCTGCGCAATTGAGGGACCGGACATTAGGCCTCACAGACACCTTAGTGACGGACGGACGCTGTGTGTTAGCAATACACCCCTTAATGGCGTACTCTGCGCAATTGAGGGAC
>SDVV010001996.1:0-24023 GCA_016164225.1 Gammarus roeselii
ATATATAAATTCAATGAAGCGTGCGTGAGTGAAGAATGGATGAATTTGCACTCACCCTTGGCTGTCTTTTTAAGAAACGTCGTTGGTGAAGAGCCTTGCAACTTTGACGCAGCTTGAGTAAACTAGTGAAAGATGTGGGGCTCTGCTGCTGATTCTGATCTTTTACCTCACTCCTGACTGTGTGTTGGGGCCATGTTTTGGTATGTGTGCGAGTGCCGTCGGTCGCCTCCCATCTAGGATGCTGCCTTGCATCTGTACCACTAAAATTTAATTGATCTTCCTGTCGATACAAAAGCTTGCCATTATTTTTCGGACGTAAAGTTTATTTCAGTTTACCTCAGAAACAACATTTCTGGATTTTGATTTTGCTCACTCTACTTTCAACCTTTTGCAAATTCGAAAATTCTCGAAACTCTTGGCTGTGCAAAATGTTATTTTCTTCGAATTCATTAATCCCTTTAATTTAATTTCACAGTATGCTCCTTCCATCAAGTAGTTCTGAGAGGGCTTGACTCTGATGACATTAGAACAATTCACTCGGCAGCCTTCAGCAGTTCCAACCAACGACAGAATATTCACGCTGCGCATTATTTTTCAAGTCATCGGCAATACCCAAACCCTTCTATAAAACTTTTTGTTCGTCAGTGCCGTTTTTCCCTATTACCTGTCCTCCACTCGCCGATTCTGTTTTTATTGGTATTTAATGTTGAGTATATTATGAAACGGGACAAAAAGTAGTGGAATTCAAGGAAACCAACACGTGGAATTTCGCCTCGAATAATAGTCCCTCACTCATGGCGCGCTGTTGAAGGGCGGACAGCAAAAACCCGGCACTCGCTGCCAGCCTCTGATCTTGTTGCCGAGATTGGGAACAGCGGAGGCTGCGAAATGGTATCGCTACTGGGGCTGGGGTGGAGAGGGATTGGTGGGTTGTTTGCAGGTGTCTATTTACGGTAGCTCCGCCTATGCCATCGCTACTGGGGCTGGGGTGGAGAGGGATTGGTGGGTTGTTTGCAGGTGCCTAGTTACGGTAGCTCCGCCTATGCCATCACTACTGGGGCTGGGGTGGAGAGGGATTGGTGGCTTGTTTGCAGGTGTCTATTTACGGTAGCTCCGCCTATGCCATCGCTACTGGGGCTGGGGGGGGGAGAGGGATTGGTGGGTTGTTTGCAGGTGCCTAGTTACGGTAGCTCCGCCTATGCCATCACTACTGGGGCTGGGGTGGAGAGGGATTGGTGGGTTGTTTGCAGGTGTCTAGTTACGGCAGCTCCGAATATGCCATCACTACTGGGGCTGGGGTGGAGAAGGATTGGTGGGTTGAGGTGTCTAGTTACGGTAGCTCCGCCTGGCAATAAAGACGTGTCTTCGTCGGTCAACCGACGGCCAACTGTCGCTCGACCATCGTTAATGATGACCCATCTTAATTTTTTGTCTGGGGGGAAGATGATGTTACTTCTGAAGGAGGTAGACCGTAATGTGGTGGGTGGCGCCACTATCACTAAACCCGTTTTCAATTTGGAACCGGAATATCTATTCTGTTTTTTTGACACTTTTTCTACTAACTACAGAATGAGTTTATTTTACAGGTCAGAATCGGCTTCATTGCCATCTGAGGAGAATTGTTAGTAGTGTTAACTTAGACTGCAAAATTTATACTCCTGGTAAAATAATGAGTTGTGATTTTTCTCCCCGAGACAAAAAACAACTGTCGATAATTACGATGGTGGTAACTTGTCGATTATTTGGACGTTTCAATAGCTTTATTACAAACGATGAGCGTGCTCTGTGTATTTGAACAAAGGTACGGAACCACTTCTGATGTAACAATCTCTGTCATAGGAACATATATAGTGCCTTGTCTTTTCGAGTAGGAGTATGCTCATCGCACCTCTGTACTCCACTGTTGTATTATTCGAATATTCGCCCATTTTTTTATGTTCCTGGCTATTTTGCACCATGGGAATTTCGTTTAAACACTATGATAATGACACGTTGTTATTGCATTTGTTGTTGTACTCCACGCATTACGGGTGGGCGGAGCGTAGAATATGACGGTATAAGTAAACAAAAAACCAACCATATCCGTAATCAAAATCGGAAACCTGGACTTTGAACAACCTAAAACTGTTGCCGTGACGACACGTGCACGTTCTTACTCGGCGTTTCGCTAATTCCACGGAAGTCTCGAACCTCACGAAGGACGAGTCGCGGCAGGTTTGTACGAACACAGTTTCAGTCTTTTTACCCCAAACACTGCTTCTTGTGGCGTCCGCTGGGGAACAAAGAACATCCAAGGCACATCAAAGTTGCGTTATGCGACCAAAATTTACGGGATTCAACCTAACGATTGGGGTGGATAGATGATCATTCATTTAATAGATCATTAACACTTTATTTTAGTATTTCTTCCTCTATGGGCTCCAATATTTATTTGTGCTCTTTTTTCATGGTGATCAATTTTTTATTAGTTATATAATTAAGCATCGTTAAGACGTCCGCAGGGGCCCTGGGTGGATTCGTGCGACGACTTCGCGTTGAGGGCCCCGGCGGAGCGCGAAAGAAACTACTACTACTACTACTCTACGTTGAACCTACTCAGAATCTACGTTAAACCTTTTCGGTATCTATGGTAAACCTACTCGGTATCTACATTAAATCTACTCTGTATCTACGTTAAACCTACTCAGAATCTACGTTAACCTACTCTGAATCTACGTTGAATCTACTCTGAATCTACGTTGAACCTACTCTGAATCTACGTTGAACCTACTCTGAATCTACGTTGAACCTACTCTGAATCTGCGTTGAATCTACTCTGAATCTGCGTTGAACCTACTCGTAATCTACGATGCACCTACTTTGCCACTCTTCAATTGCCCTACGGGGGAGTCTGCATTAACTTCGCATTGGGACTCCGGTGGCAAACAGAAGCAACTACTACTCAACCTAACGAGTGTAGAAACACATGAAGAGTGCAGTGGGACACCCAGGAATATTGAACGGGAAGAAAATATGTGCAAGAAATTGAAATTTAATTGAAAAAATTTTTGTGCATAATTTATTGTTCAAGTAAAAGAGAATGAACCAAAGCAAAGGGGACAAGTCAACAGGATCAAATAATTTACAGGTCTACGGGGCTAACTCGGACTATTTCACGACCTCGTTCATGGCATTTGTTGACACCGACACAGTGTGGACCGTGTAGTCCTACTGTCAGTTTAATGCGGAGGATTTGTTAACTGAGCATAAGCGTTACGGAGACACTGACCTTTAATGGGTATTGCCTAAACTATTCGTGATTGGTCATACGTGGGTAATAGAAAGTGAACACGTATCGAAGTTCTTCACAACTCATTTTTCTTATAGATATTACAGACTGTATTTAGTTTCAAAAATACTTTGATAAATAAAAAAGAACACCATTGGTGACTGATACTCTCATTAATCTAGTCACAGTGTAAACGCAACGTCATGTTTG
Organism: Gammarus roeselii; assembly: GCA_016164225.1. Lineage (NCBI taxonomy): Eukaryota > Metazoa > Arthropoda > Malacostraca > Amphipoda > Gammaridae > Gammarus > Gammarus roeselii. The sequence goes on from SDVV010001996.1 coordinate 3,479, forward strand.
CCCAGTGTTTACTAATGTTTTACCAATAATGACTAGTCTTCTGTAGCTATTATAGCCGTCGTCCTTGCCGCCCGTTCACCCCTGTAACTGCACGGGGTTGCGGTATTGCACAACAAGAAGTTAGTACTTAGCGACCTATGCCAGGGGCACCTGCATCCCCTCCCTACCGTTGGTAGCCGCCAAAGCAGGCTGACGGGTGTTCCCCTCTTTTTTTTATCATGAACCCGTTTCCCTATCTGCTGGACAAGTTGGATCCGCCAGGAAACAGTTTCACGTGATACTAACAGAAACGATGTAGTGGGCAACGAGCTACAGGGAATGCCATTTGGACCTCGAGAAATATGTTTTGGTCTCTTGAGGAGTGATTGTTTGGACCGGTTCTCATGCACCTAGTTCTGCTCCCCTGGCGAAAGACGGCGGAATGTTTTAATTGATCTGCTTACGATGAGAACTAGCCAGTGTTTGGTAGCTAACTTTCCTTTCGAAAATGGGTTGTCGAATATTACATTTGAATGACAACTACACTCCTTTTATAGAACCTGCGCTTGATTATAACGAAATATCGTAACCAAATACTAACGGTGTATTGACTCTCTGCAATATATTTCATAGATTCATTTCATATTTATTACTTAGCTTGTCGATATAACCTGTCCATCATCACTTCAATTTTTTTCAGATAGATTGAGATCAACGAGTGAATATATGTTTTTTCTAGCATAATCAATTTTTTGCAAGCCAGATGTCTGTGACCGCTGGCAACAATCTATACGATCTTTGGCTTTCAAAGAAGTGAGCGGGGCATAATAACATCTGTACCCTGGCAGTGAGCGATAGTGATTCCTTGTGTAGTAGTGAACACTCAGGCAGTAAGCGACAGCGGGTCCGTACCTACCTCGCCGTGTGCGTGCTTCAGTCTGGCGTTGGCTATAAAAGGCACGGCACGGTAGGCGAGACGTAGTTTCGTTCTGGCACCCGTCAAGTGTAGTACACTGTGCTCCATACTCAGTGTATGGATTGAGTTACGGTTATTGTGCTTTGGATATTACAATTTTTTCTATCAAGTTTACGCTGCTATACCATCGTTACAACAATATGGTTGCTGAAGAAGGTAATTGACAATTTATTCATCATTGACTTGATATTACAAATTTACTTGATGAATTTGCATAGAATTATGAACGTTATCGTATTAAATTATTATAAAAGGTCTTAAATATTTGCATACTTATTGAACATCCCAAATAGCTACAATGTGCTCATGATTTATTTTTGACCTATTGAAAAGGTCAGAAACAGTTCACAGAGAATATCATTTCCAGACGCATTTCTCTTAATTTGACTGTACTCTCGGCTGCTAACGTTATATACCATGAACGACATCCACTGAAATTTACTAGACATTCTACCTTTTGCTGGAGACATGGAATACATAAAAATATTTTTTATTTATCAATATTTTTTTCGAAAGGAGCTTGTGTACGGATAAGATAGGACGGCATTTTGTTAAGCAATCTACTCGAGGTATTATTTTTGGGATCTAGATACATCTAATTCTACTGAATTTTCGTTTCTAGACCTTTTGCTGGGGATCGCCCAACTTCACTTTCATTCCCATGCCTGTATTAGCTAATTGGTTATTTGGTCAGAACAGGTACGGTTGAATAAACATTACCGTGACCTGTACTTTTTAAGCACATTCAAACGTACTTTTAATAGCGCCATGACAACGTTGGATCGCGTAAGCGTGACAATATATAGTTCTTTCACATCCGCTGAATGCAACGAGGTGAGCCAGGTCCTTTTCTAAACCTAAACTTGCTTCTACTTTAAACGTTCTCGTTCCCAAGAGCCGCGAAATCATCTCGTCACGTTCGGGTAAATCCCCGGCAATCAGCTTTTTTTCTTCGCTTACTCTAGCCTGCTGGAGCCCAGAGTGAGGAGTGGTAGGGGGCGCAGACCCCTCCCCTCTCTCCCCCCCATTGTAACAACGCAACAGAGTCCGCGGGAATTTTCCCTGTAACAACTTTCTAAGTCCACTGCACCCCGGCGTCGCAGGCCTTGTTCTCCAGCAAGAACGTGTCGCAAACACGGCTGAAGTAAATGCTGTGAACTCGCTTGCGACGGCCCTGATGAGTGATCTCGATCGTGATGATGGAACATCCTCATCTTGACCATCAGAATACATATGAAACAGATTGTGTCGATCTGCAATCTTGGCCGTTGCTTTTAGTATCCCTAATTGGAATTTTTCCCTTTTTTCGGTAGCACAAAGATTGCACGTGTTAGTCGGGTTTAGTAGGATTTTCTGATAGTTTGCGACTCGGCTACGGTTAATTTTATGTGTGAAAAGATACATTTTTGATTATTAATGGAGTTTGCCTCCACGCACCATCAACGCAACGAGCGATTGAATAAAAACGTGAGTGAACAAGATCACATCAAGTCATGGTCTATTCGGCGAATGCGTCATGCCATTGGATACCAAATACAAAGGTCAACAAATTACAGCACAGGCCTATAAGAAGATAAGATTAAGGGGCTCATCTTCATGGTATAATAATAGTTTAATCGTGATTTATATGTAATCTGCTAGAGACCTCAATCTGTTCACTGTTTACTTACAACCTATTAACGCGGTTGAATTAAGTAATCATCCCCTTTTTGGCTACACCCCGTTGTTTGTGAAGGCTGCTCAGTGTCGTCACACTAGTAGTTGGCTCAGTGCTATTGGTGTGGAACGCGTTCAAGACTTTTCGCGCTCAAATAAAGGCATGAAAGAGATAAACCAACACTCGTTATCTGATGATACCAGTGATACCAACGATAGCAGACAGGCTTGATGCTGCTACAAACGTTTGCCAGTTCTCATTTGCCTCTCGTGCGAGTGTCACCTCCTTTTGTGCGAGCATTATTGTGAATAGGAACAAAAGTTACGATTCCAAACGAATTATATAACTATGTTATCTTCTGCTCATCTGGTGTTTCATTATTGTAACTCGAACACTCGTTCCCCCTAGACTTGTAACCTTGACTTGCGTGTTTTAGGAGGAATTAACAACAGTTGGTCGCAATGTTTACATACGACATGATTGCTAACGTGTACCCTCGCGCCTTTGCAGCCTCGAGAGGCATCCTCCTGCCATATTCTCACGGACGGAATCGCCGGACCTCGTCCTCCAGCCTTCGGTCCTCCCAGCTCCATCGCCATCATCATGAAGTCCACCCGACGGAGCACTCTCATGGACCACGGCTGAGAACCAAGAAGCACCGCCTCGATTCCTCTACCGACGACGACTTCAGCTGCTCGTCTTTCCCATTGGATGATTCCCACGACACCTCTGATCACTCGTGTGGTGAAGAAAACATAGTGCAAGAAGCGCAGAATTCCTCCCCGCTCACCCGGACTGGAGGCTTGAATAGACAGCACAGCTCCAGGAAGAGTTTACTGGGGGCCAGTGTCCGCGCTCGAAGCAATTCCGTCACCAGACGGCCCGCGAAACGTGCAAAGGGCGAGGCAGCCTCAAAACAAGTCAAAGCGGCACAAAAGTTCCTGCGTGAAGCTCGCTCTTCTGACGTCAGTGACACCGAAGTGGTGGCCTACGCCACTACGTTGTTGCAGCAACACATCCAAACCATAGCCAGTGAGCAGCTCGTGCTAGACTGGACCAGCCCCTACACCGCCACCGAACTTGAGGAAGAAACTGTCCCGCAGGTGAGCACTGACTTTGGGAAGTAGTAGCCCTTTGGATGCGGACAACGTACGTTTCTGCATGTGCGTGATGTCATTTTTAATGTAACCTAATGACTACATTATTCATGTTTATGTAACCTTATGAATACATCACTTTAATTTCAATGACTGTAGTCAACATTTTACTGAGGTTAGCATTGTTTTGTGTCCAGGCGACAGCCGATCGGACAGACCACCTCACCGCGTTAGAAAAGGAACGCTGCAACGAGCGTCTCGGCGTCCCTGTTGAGGCCTTCCCGCCCTCGCTGATCAAGTGGCCCGGGCACAACAATAACAAGCAGAGGAGGCTCTCTGAGATAAAGAAACAGGTCAGTTGTTAACCAGTAAGGCTTATGTAGGTAGAGTAAACAAACACACATGAAAACATATGTTATTTCCCTTACAGTTGGAATCGAACTGTCATATTTAAATTGCAATTAAAAAGCTATTGTTGTTAAATTGCATTTTAAAATCGAATAATATACCCCTTAGACCCCACAAGGCAATTGGTAATTTCACGGGTCTCATTTTCTCACCCATTCTGAATTATCTTCGACTTCTATTTGCCTTATTTGCAGCTTATGTTTAATTTACATTTATTTTTTGCTCATATTTTAGGACACAGATTCTAAATCCAATTTAGGACAACGGTCCTAAATTTAATTTTTCCAGTGGCAAATAACAGCCAAGTTGCGGTATTTTTTCATTCTTTTTTTCTATGCCGCATCTTTTTTTCTCCTTTCCTTTCTTACTTTTTCATGCTTGAGCCTCCCTACACTAAGGAAGATCTCATGCATGGGATCCCCGGTTTCTGTCTTCATCTTCCCCCCAGCAGGTTCTGAGGTGCACCTTAGGGTCGGCGGCGAGTCATTGGTACTCATGAGCAGGGCATGTTGAGTGTGAACGCTCCCTGCTGCCCTTCGGGGTGTGCTGGGACCACATGACCTCAGCACCCTAGGTTAGGAGTTACTGTACAGTAGCGAAAGAAAATTCGTTTATGGTTAGTCTATAACCGAAAAAACAAACTCTTCTGTTCCCACGGGGAATTTAACTTCACATAGAAAATTCTGTCGGGATTATATTTGGACAGAGCTTCCTAATTGTGAATATCAATTAAATCTCCGATGTGTTCGAATATTGAGTGAAAAATAGACATTGAAGATTTTTCTCAAACCTTCAATCATGAACGAATTTTCTTTCGCAACTGTACCTCCTGTAGCACCCGCGCAAATCTTTGGGATTAGCAGCGTAACGAGCATTGACCCCACAAACTGGTGAACTCAACCACTCTAATCTAATCAATATTACTTTGATTTGTGATGCTTAAGATACTTTTGATGTGCAGGTGAAGCTCCTGAGCAGCATCATCAAGATGACTATCGAAGGGGCTCATGAGCAGTCGCATAGCGTGGGGAGCGCCGGTGCAGGAGGCTATGCCAACCCTGCTCCCTTCACCACCTATGTAGACATGTCCTCCATCCCTGGATCTGCTCTCGCCAACGCCTCTGCAGATGAATCTTTCCTTCCCACCATCGATGAAATAACTGAATACCTTCGCGTTAACAAACTGAAAGAGGTGAGAGTCTGCGTTTTTGCAGGTAAACTAGAATACTTCGATCGCACCTTTATTCTGCCTCTGCGAATACCGCATTTAAATGTAGTAATATTTTGAAAAAATGAAGCTCCGTTTACACTTAACTTGGCTGCATGCATCCCCAAAAGTAAATGTGGTTTACTAACGGTTTATTTTCTCTTAGGCAAAGGCCGTGCTTCGCAACGCAGGCGGCGCCGTCACTTGCCCAACTCGGCCAACGCTGTGGCTCGAGATGTGCAAGCGTCAGACCACAGAGCAGTACTCGGACTCCTTCTACTACGACACCCTACAACAAATATACGGCACTAAAGGTGAGCATTTTCTCACACTTGACTAAACTGCTGTTTAATTTTCTCATGCTAATCTGAAACGAAAGTATAGAATCAGATCTTCTCTAATTAGCTACCTCATGCTCTCGTATCTTTTTTTTCCTCCAAAACGAATTATTCTCTTGTCCATTCCTATTATTAGGGGCCCTTGCTAGGTTTCATTTTATTTTATTCCTAATAATCTGCCAGTAGCGATGTTTTTATAACCTGCCATATCCCTGCTCCCTCACGTAACTAACTCTTGTCTCATCTCCAGACCTGACCGACTGCAGTGTCGTATTACCTGCCTTCGTAGACACGGAGCACCTTGGCCGTGGATTAACGCCAGAGGGCATGGCGGCGTGTGGCCGCATCATCTCTGTGCTTGCTTACTATTACCCGCCCATCACTCATGCACCCGCTCTGCACCCTTTGGCAGCCTGCCTACTCTTATACATGAATGGTCAGTTCACGCACAGTATACATTGAACAGTTGATTGTATTTATTTACTGATGCTAGTGACATTTTTGAATAACTTCTTTATTTGTCGTACCTCCTTTCTGTTGCTTGAACGATACTGACTTGCAATGTTTAAATTTTTAATGATAATCTGTTAACGATAGTTTTGCGTCTCAACAGAATCTGACGTCTACAACAGCTTGTCAGCTTTAATCTGCAGTTCCAAAGTGACTTTTGCTACCCAGACCAAGACAGCCCACGAAGTGGCCTGGAGGGCGACTCTGACACTGGCCCGCAAACATGTGGTGAGTATTAGCGACTGCAGCGGATTCATCAAAATCTTATTTTTTGCCTGATTTCTATATATTTCATAATTATTTCCATCCATTCTTTGCTATATAATCATTTTTACCACTATTACAGGTTCTTGAACGGGGAACTAGCATATCCTAAACGATTTTTTTTCAATTACAGGGTGCAGCTTTCTCGACTCTTGAGAAGCATGGAATCGATTCCAAGCAAGTAGAGGCCGCATTCCAAAACTGGTTGTGGTGGATTTTTGAAGGTATCCCTGTGCCTCACATGATCCGAGTCATCGACTGCTTCCTTCTGGAAGGGTGGAAGGTGCTGGTTCGCGTTGCCCTCGCCATCTTCCAACTGTTTATCCGACAAACGTCTCGGGACTCTTCATCGGCAGCTCTCCTCTCTACCAAGGGCCTTTCTGAGGCAATCATGATCTTTTGCAAGTCGCTCACGGTTACACCTGCGAAGTTTTTGAAGACAGCCTTTGGCATCCGTGCTCTGAGCATGTCAGAGGTCACGAAAGTGATGATGAGGACGGAGGTGCTCTTGAAGCGACAGGGCGGCGACGCTGGTGCTGAGAGCGTTCTGAGTGGTCGCGAGATGAGCAGCTTGCACCATTCCGAGCTGCCCACGTCACATGCCCAAGCCAATGTGCAGATGCTCTCTCACACACTCAACGTCAAAGAGGTTAGTACTTACAACCTTACTTCAATTGTCGTTAAGCGTTCATGCAATTAAAAATAGTTCCAATGGTTGGGCTTTTGTCGGTTGATTAAACTTTACCAATTGACTATCTATTGTGGAATCGAAATGTCCAAACGCACAATTTATGGAAATTGTTAATGCTTTCTAACACTACTCCTGATATCCAAACTCTTTTGGTTTATTTATCCTATGCATTGTTCATGTCAATCTACTGTTGACATGGCATGCCTATGCTTGACTAACCTTGCCTATTCTCTTCTTCTTATGCTAACCAAAAGGGAGGTTCTCCTGCCCCTCGTACCAGGGCACTGGGCGACTATCCTATAAGACACCTGGTGTCAAAGATAGCAGGCCTGGATGAGGTAGGTATCATCAGTGTATGCTCTGGGTCAGTGTCAGCTGCGTGTTCATCTATGCACTGGTGTAAGTGATGCCATGCTTTCACTTCAGTGCTAGTTTCTGACAAAAATGTACACATATGTGATTGTCTTCTCGTTGACACTCTCGCGTGATCACAACAGTCGTCTCTGGACCGATTTAGTTTATCCTTCATATTTTTTGTGTATACTAAACGCATGTTTTTTTTTATAATTTCTTGCTCAAGACTTACTGAACTCTATTTTGTAGATAGATTATTCAATTTTTATTTTGCTTCTCCATTGTTGTGAGCTTTTATTGTTTTTCTTACTCGCTTGAGAAAAACCTGAAGTATTTTTGTCTTGCCTGGGCTTCAATATTACATGCGATTTTTTTCTCTAATATTGCTATTTATCTGCCTTTGAGGAATACCAGTGTTCTTGTTGCGCTATGGCTTACAATTTATCATTTCTACTTGGCACATAGTTTTCTAAACACCATTCAATTATACTCTTGATCTTGAAAGTTCTTCAATAATTAATTCTCAAAATCAAAGCAATCCATAGCAAGTAGCTAATATGAGTTCCATTCGATCAAAAAAGTGTTCTTAATTTCTTTACTCAACCATCCTGAAGCCAGTTGAGTGGATATGGACTACCGAATTATTTTCGTTACATTTCTGAATACTACTTATATTTTTTGGGAAACTTTACTTGACCTTTGACTTTACTGATTAGGTGCGATATTTCAATGAAAACATGGTAATATTTTTTAGTACTGACGTCTCTCTAACCAGTTCATCTTCTTGTTGCAGTTGTTAACCATTTGGAACTGGCTGCCCATCCGTATGACCATGTACCAGCCTAGTCTCCTGTACACCACCGAAGAGCACGGCTCCTCCCTCACTAACTTCTATCAGGTAAGCGCCGTGCGATCGTCACTTCAGTATGTGTATTTTTTATAGATCAATGATTAGCGATTACTTCTGTTATATTCTTCCTCTACGTGAATGGAATGATCAGAGAGGTGACTACGAGTGCATTGGGTCATGGTATAGAGTTGGGAGGAAGAATTGGGTGGAGTTGGCAGTCGAGTCAGTTGCTGGTTACAGATAATACAGCACTGTGTAGCAGGTTCGGAGGAGAGGTTGTGTAGGCCAGTGTCTGAGTTTGATTGGGTGTGTGAGAAAAGAAAGTAGGTCTAGAGAAGTGGGCGTAGGACTGAATAGGTGGTAGATAGCGTAAAGCAATGTTTTGGAAGGAAAAGCTTCAGTGTGGAGGTCGCGAGAGAGCGTACATTGAATGGACGTGAGTAGAAAATGATCGATGAATTTTTACGTGGTCCTTACGCGATTTCCAGTATTTGTCTCGTTGAGATACTAGATAAACATGGGTGGAGGAGGGCCCGGCAAGATGACGCAGTACGGGTGAACAAGTGAAAGCTATCGGGCCCTGCTGCTGACACTGGTTTTGATCCTCACTCCTGACGTAAAGTGTGTGTTGCGGCGTTCTTCCAGGTTTCTTTAGTGCTGAACACCGAACATTTGGTATGTGTGTGAATGCATGAGAGGATTTTAAGGCGCGTCTTGCTGTCGGCCACCCGATTTCTCAGGTAATATATATTTTAGCAGATTTAATGTTATGCATGCCACAACACCCGTTTCAGTTTTTAAGTTTGACGTTAGGGGACTCAAAGGCAAGCTTGCTTATTTTTTGTGTTTTGTCCTTACAGCGCGTGGAGGGCCACGACCAAACCATTCTGTTGGTCCGCACCACGTGTAACCACGTATTCGGCGCCTACTGTTCTGTGGCCTGGGGCACCCGCCACAAGAAGGACGAGTATGGTAACAAGCAGACGTACTACGGCACAGGAGAGAGCTTTCTGTTTACGTTACGGCCTGTCCCTGCCAAGTACCAGTGGGTGGGCATCACGAAGCAGAAACAGGACTCATCGCTCTCTAACGTCACGCACTCTGAAGGGCTCTTCATGCACGGCGACGACGAGATGATCACCATCGGTGGAGGGTAAGTTGATGCAGTCCTCAAGATGTATTGGGTGAAATTGCAGTAACCAAGCACATTCTCCCATTATTTCGTCCGAGATCCGCGAGGAAAAGTTGGGAAAGATGCTCGGAGAATGTGTTTGTTGCGCCAGTACGCCCTGCTCTTCATGTACATTTATTTAACACTTTCATTCACAGTTCAGATAATGTTTTAATATAGTTCAGATAATATTGATATCCATCTTTTCCTGACTTGGAGTAGAGCAAATTGATTTGTCCAGTATATTTGTCATAAATGCAATTTTGTGTATTTACTATGATATTTATTTTTGCAGTGAAGGCCAAGGACTCATGCTGGACCATGAACTTCAGTTTGGAAAGACAGAGTCCTGCAAGACTTTCGACAATCCTCCTCTTTGCGCCTCCATAAATTTCGAGATTAAAGTGGTTGAGGTTTATGGCATCGATGCATCAACCTAATGACTTTTTTTTTTCTCTGTGAATAAACTTCCCAGAAAAGCCTAGAACTACGGAGAAATCAAGCAATTGGTTTCACTGTGAAATGCCCTTAGACGAGACAGCTATCAACTAATTATTCTTGATTCGAACTGAGCAGCTTAACGGCAATAATTGTTTCGATATTTATAATGTATGTACTAATCTTACATTAAATTGACTGTGCGATAAACGCTGTCAGTAGAACTAGATCAGGAGTTCGGTTTCGGAAGATTCTTTGAATCAGGACAAGCCCTAGTTTAATCGTACATGGATTGGATAACTGTTCAGATTATTTTCTTTCGTCCTGAATAACTTTTTGTGATGTAATATTTTTGTACGTGGTAGCTTTTTCTTCACACGAAGAATTATATATGGTTTAGTACTTGACCAATTAAAAAATGTTCTTGACGCGATGAAATGATTGCTTCACAGAAAGTTGTTCGTAGCGTAAAAATCTATAATATAATTTATGGAAGATTTTCATAAACATTTTTGTATTGTTTCATTCTTTGAAGCACTTCAATGAAATAGTTCTTTGGTCATTGTAAGTTTTCTATTGACGTTGAGAATGTGATACTCATGAGATTATTCTATTATAGCTATTGATCAACACGTCAAGGTCAAGTCATTGACGGCTGTGATCGATTTGTTCGTATTGGCTAGCCAGCACCTAGTGTGTCTAGAGATCAACGAAGATTCGTTACCTGCAATAGCTTAATACTAAAAGAGTGTGCGTGTTAACTGTGTTGTTGTAGCTACAAAAAATAAGAACAAACCTAGTTCTGTGTTTATCGTGATACTTTTCAATGTATATGGTGAAGGTCATCTACACTTTGATCAATGTTAACTGGAATGCTTATGTGCACATCATTTTTTTCCTAGACACGTTTCACCTTCAATTCAGTGAACCAGCCCAAACTTGAAACATGTTACATACACTGCTGTAAATCTGTCGTGTGATGAACAAAAACTGTTTGGAACGTTCACTGATTTATTTGCCTCCTAAAATTGAATCTCGATTCCTGTGATTTCTGATGGTGAACATGCGTCGGTTCCAGCATTAACTTATAGTGTGAAGTAATCCTGTTTTTTTTGTTTGTTTTTTGTTGCTCGGATCTCTTCTGGTTTGCTAGCGTACAATAATACAACGAAATCGACGTAATGCTGAAGTCCACTTATGTCCATAGTCTGTTTTCAATTTGTGTTGTGATGTTCAGGACAGCTTTGGTGTCATCGTATGTTCAGAAAATAATCCAGTATCTTCAGTGGGCACATTAAATAAAGAAAGATATGACAATTAATTATAAAATCTTCATATTGTTCCTATGCCTCTTATACATTCAACTACCATGTAAATATCCACAGAAGTGAGAATCATCGAAAGACTGCTTGAACCAGTTATTCTTCTTGTTCGACCGCTTTGTAAATATTGCAAGTTTAAATCTAGTCTAATTTTGTTTGTTCGATTGTTGTTTTTATATTTCTAAATAGAAGTGTAACCTGTGTGCGTACGTCTTCTGTTAGGCTGGACCCTATCGGCATGATGTTTATTTATTCACGTAGCCTATTATGTTAGTCGAAACCTGGTACAGGCGTTGTTAAGTTTGCTCAGACGTTTGATTCGTCTGACCTGCGGCAGCGTTTCGATCTCATTGGCATATTGTCGATGATTACCTTTCGGTATAGCTTCTTGAAGTACAAAAAAGAGGCATCTCATAATGATTGCAACAGCTTACTAAGGAGCAGAGTATTCTTCAATTTGATTGGAAAATGTGATTGTTCCCGTAATCTACAATGTCTGAACATTCATTGGCATTGTGCCATCTTCGACATGTATTGATTAGCATAAAAGTTTGATAATTTTTTTGCTTTTCAACCTGATCTTATATTTATAGTACTATGTTAACATATATCCCGTGAGAGTCCTTGGCCAGTATGTAGTTTTCCTTTAAGTACAATTGTTTGCCCATTACTGTGTATTTCATATCCCTTCACTTAGAAGCAAACCGACTGTTCTCAGTCCCTAAGTTTCTGTTGTTCGGCTTGTTCCGATTCTGAACTGTACTTGCTGAGACAGAAGTTTTTATAATTCAATCGCGCTTATGTCAACCCACTTGGTTGATGTTACGCAATAATGATTGTTGAATTTTCCCATATCACATACTAAACTGATTCTCTTGAATAGTCACTATCACTGTCATGTTTCCAATATTACATACAGATACAGACACTAGGCCGAATTCCTTATATAAAAGGGGTGGCCGATGGCAAGGCGCAACTCACACTCCTCTTATACTTGAGGTGGATGGATGAGTGTTCATTTTATAGATCATTACCACTTTATTTTAGTATTTTATTCATTCTTATTTCGTGGGATCTATTGTTTATCTGTGCCCTTTTTCACGCTGATCAATTTTGGATTAGTTATATAATTATATATTGTTAGACGCCTGCAGGGGCCCTAGGTGGACTATGCGGTGTGTCAGTTAGTCTAGTCCAACCTACGGTGGGAGAATTTGCGCTCTCCCGGGCGCCTAATAAATGTATGAACACAGCTAGGCGTTTTGATGGCTAAATAGTGAAATAATGTTGATGTTCATCTTAGAGACTGAAAGTCTTGAATGGCACTGTGTGTGGAGGGGACGAGTCGAGTCGAGGCAGGTTGAGGCGATTGGAGATGAGTCGACTGGCAAGGCGACGAACCGAGGCTGGTTGAGATTAGGTGGCCCGGGAATGGGTACTCGTGGGACCCGCGGAACTCGAGGGACCCAGGGTTTCGAGAATCCGGGGGACTTGTAAGACCAGGAGGATTTGGGGAGATCCACTTGGACCCTTCCGGAGCTCTTTGGGACACCCTTGAGACCTTTTGGGACCCCATCGAGAAACTTTGGGACCCACTTGAGGCTCCTTTGAACCCTGCTTCCCCCTCCCCACGCTGTGAAACCCATACACAGAAAAATGTATATATGTGAAACGCTTGAGAAGAACAATTAATAATTACAGTCCGCGGATTATTGGCACAGAGGGCGAGGGTTGCGTCGAGGCTGGTCGAGGTACATAGAGATCAGTCGAAACATGTTGAGGCGAGTCGAGTTGGTCGCGACGAGCCGAAACTGGCCGAACTGATTCGAGACTAGCCGAGATGAGCTGAGGCGAGGGGTCTCGATGGAGCTCGGGAAGATCCGGGGGACTTGCGTTACCCTCCGGGATTCATCGGTCTCCTTTAGGGCCCAAGGGACCTATGCCCCCCACCCTATCCCCTTGAACAATATGGGCGAAATAAATAATCTGAGCAGTTTTTCTGCCCGTGACAGACCTGCCCTTACTTTCTTCTTCACAATTTGTGCGGGAGTGATTTTGTTAGTGATTTTGTGAATGGGTGTTTTTTCTTTAGTCTATGCTCGCTCGCGCGTTTACGGGCCATATGTAGTTTCTGGGGTTGACCTGGACTGCGTAGCTATAAACTTTGTGACGTGTTGCGGTTGGAGTTGATCTACTCCGTAAAGTCATAGACATTGTACCAATTTCGACGATACTATCTGTGCACACTGTAGCGCGTGCATATTACTCATGGAGTTCTGAGTGGTTGGAGGCGGGGATTCGTTTTGTCCGAGTCTTTATCTTAACTGAATAAATGAATTATGCCTCTATTTAACTAGACCCCCTAGCTGTAAACACTGTTGCGTTGCTGTCTGAGCTGACTTTGTCCGTGTAACTGTAAACCTTGAACCAGTCTCAACGATACTACCTGTGCGCACTGGCGTGCATACATATTACTCATGAAGTTCTAAATGATTGGAAGCGGAGTTTCGTTTCGTCTAAGCGCTTTTCTTTTGTTCATTGGCGTGCGTCTGACATTGCTAAAATTTTCAAATTTTTCTAACTTTAAAAGCTTAGTCTTCTTCTCGCACACTGAGGCGTGCGAGCTTACTGGAATCCATGAGCATTGAGCCCTACGGGGGAGCCTATTATGACTTGCATTGAGACTCTGGCGGAACTGAGGATCAAACCAAATCGAATCCTTTCATACACTCCTTCAACTTAGCCATTTTGCGCTACAGGGTCCGGCCAGAGACGCCGCATCACACCCCCGGGTCCTGAGTGCTGTCCAAGGTCAGTGTCGGCAGCAGGGCCCGATAGTATGACTGGTTTACCCTTGCCGCATCATGATCACAAAAATCCCCCCCGCCCACGACCATCCCGTCTTATAACGAGATGCCAAGGGTGGGAAAGCTCTTCAGGGCAGAGTAAAAAATCATCCATTCGCAATCATTCTCCACTCAAGCCTATTCATTGCACAACTACCGCAACACTCGAGTCTCTCCTTCCTAACGCCTGCTTCACACCATCCTTCCACCCAAACTTTGGTCTCTCTCTAGGCCTACGTCTAATCGCCTCTGCCTTCAACGCACTTTTCACCAATCTCCCTTCATCCATCCTCACCATGTCCCCGGACCATCTCAGAACACGCGAATTAACATTTTCCTCTCATTTTTTCACCATCACCGTTCTAGCTTTCACCACGTCTCTGTCTTTTAGCGTAAATTCAGCCATGTTCCTCAAACATTTCATCTCGAAGACATTCAACCTTCTCTTTTCTGCTCTCATCCCCAAGTCTCTGCCCCGTAGAGAACAGTTGGGACAACTACACCCTCATACAGCCCTCTCTTTTCTTCCATCCCAAACGTCCTTTAGCTCATTAGACTCATCAGTGCACCCAACACTTTACACCGTTCCTTCACACGTGACTTCACTTCAGTTTTCACTAGTTCAGTCTTCTCCACATGGGAGCCCAGATACTTAAAACATTGAACTTGATCCAATATCTATACATTAAGGAGGACACTACGTCCGCTCGCATCGTCATTCCTCGAGCATCTAATCTCTTTAATTTTACCCACGTTCACTCGAAATTTCCTCCTCTCACACACTCTACCAAACTCAGACACTAGCCTTCACAGCTTCTGCTCTGAATCTGCCACCCCTACCGTATCATCCACAAACAGTAATTGGCTCAACTACCAACTCCGCCCATTCGTTTCCAGCAGACCAAGCCACGACCCAATACACCTGCGTTCACCTCCCTAACCACTCCATCCATGTAGAGATTGAACAGACAGGGAGACATAACGCAGCCTCTTCTCAGACCCGCGTTCACTGTAAACCAATCGCTCCCCTCACAGCCCACCATGACGCATTCTCTGCTCTCAACATAGAAATTCTGAACTGCTTTCAACAGATTGCCGCCCAATCCATACAGACGCAACAGACTCCACGACGCTTTCCTGTCAACCCTGTCGTAGGCCTTTTCCCAATACATGAATGCCCAGAACACATCCTTTCCCCTCGCAAGGTACTTCTCACAGACCTGTCTGACTGCAAAAATCTGATCGGCACACCCTCTACCACTCCCAAAGCGACACTGCTCCTCTCCAATTGCGCCATTCGTACAGTCTGTAATCCTTTTGATCAGCACTCGCCCGTACAACTTACCAACCACACAAAATAAACTGATAGCTCTCGTGTGGCAGCACTCATGTTTATCTCCTTTACCCTTGTACAGCGGAGCAATGCAAGCACTGCGCCACTCAATCGGCACCACCCGCGGGACTCGGGAGACCCAGGGGGGTCGGAAGCTCGGGATACTTGGAAGACCGAGGATTTTGGGGGACCCCCTTATACCCTTCTGAAGCACCTTGGGACACCCTTGGAACCCTTTGGGACCCCTTGAGAAACTTTGGGACCCTCTTGAGGCCCTTCTGAACTCTGGGGCCCTTGCTCCCCCCTACCCATGCTGTAAAGCCCATACACAGAAAAATGTAAGTATGTGAAATGCTTGAGTAGAACAATTAGCTATTACAGTCCACGGATTACTTGCGCAGCGGGGGAGAGCCTCATCGAGGCTGGTCGAGATCAGTCGAAACACGTTGAGACGAATCGAGTTGGGTGGGACGAGTCGGGACCGGCAGAAATAATTCGAGACTTGCCGAGATGGGCTGAGACAAGGGGACTCGAGGGACCCGGTGAGCCTGGGGGACTTGGGTTACCCTCTGGGACTCGTCAGGCTCGTTTGGGACCCGAGGGACCTCTGTCCCCCGCACACCGCTCCCACCCTGAAATGCTTGAGTAGAAAAATTAGTTTTTGCAGTCCACAAATTATCGGCGCAGAGGGGAAGAGCAGCGTCAATGCTGGTCGAGGTGAGTCGAGATCAGTTGAAACATGTCGAGACAAGTCGAGCTGGGCGCGACGAGTCGAGCTGGGCGCGACGAGTCGAGACTGGCCGAAATGAGTCGAGACAAGCCGAGATGAGCTGAGATGAGGGAACTCGAGGGACCCGGGGAGCTCTGGCTCTTTTGGGAACCGAGGAACCTCTGTCCCCTCCATCCCATTCTAACACCCTAAACAATAAGTGTGATGACAATAATCTCGGCAGTTTTTCAGCCGTTGATGAACCAGCCCTTTCTTTCCTCTTCACGATCCACAATTTTACCATCTAAAATAATGCTAATGTATTTGCGCGAGAGTTCCTGTTTGTGATTTTGTGAATGCATGTTTTTTAGTCTGTGCTCGCTCGCTCGGGCGTGGACCATATGTAATTTCTGTTGTTGACTTTTACCGCGTAACTTATTTTGTCCGTGTAGCCATAAGCCTTGTACCAATCTTGACGATGCTACCTGTACGCACTGACGTGCATACATATTACTCTTGAAGTTTTAAGTGATTGAAAGCGGAGATCCGTTTCGTCTAAGCGTTTTTCTTGTGCGCACCAGCGTGCGTCTGACACGACTTAAAATTTCAAAATGTTCTAACTTTGACAACGTTGTTTTTCTCGCACTCCGAGGCGTGCGAGCCTACTGGAATCCATGATCGTCGAGCTCTACGAGGGAGCCTGTTATGACTCACCTTTAGGCTCCGGTAGAAATGAGGCTTGAATCAAATCAATCGGCACCACGCCCGCTACAAAACACAGATTCAGCAGCCTCACCATCCATTCGACAATCGTTACTCCAACCCTTTTCCTGCACTCGGTCGCAATACCATCCAAATCGGAGGCTTTCCCCGCTTTCATCACGTTCTTTGCCTCCTGCACTACTTCCCTAGTAATGTCCGCAACAAATCTTCCTCCAAAATCCCTCAGCCGCGCACCACCATCCACCGCATCAATGACAGCCTCACTGTCATCATCGGCATTCAACAATTCATCAAAATACTCGCCACACCTCTTCCGTACCCCACCACTTTCCGTCAACAATTGTCCGTTTTCATCTTTCACCGCCTCCTCCTCTCCAGCCTCTGCCTTTCTCCTCCTCTTAACCTCTTTCCAGAACATCATATGGTTCTCCTCAAAATTCTGGCACAACCATCTGCACCACCTGGCATCAGCGTCCATTTTGCTCTCCTCACCACTTGCTTTACCTCCTTCCTCTTCTTCTTACAATTGTCATAGGTCACCACCGACCTCGCTTGCGACCACTCCTAAAAAGCTCTTGTTTTCTAAGCCACCGCTAGTTTGACCTCCTCACAGTCCTTCCGTCTGCACCCGCCCGCACGGCGCACACCACACACAATTCTCGAACACCTCAACACGGCATCTCTGAACGTCTCCCATTTTTCCTCCACATTTTACAGGTCCTGCCCTCTCACGTTGTCATATTCCTCCCTCAACACCCGCTGGAACTCTTCAGCTCTGCTTTTCACATTTAGTTCACTCACTTATACTACCTCTTTTCCTCCTCCCCCTCTTTTGCTCCCTTTCCACCTACGCTCCACTTTTAATCTTCCTTCCACCAGCAGATGGCCTGACACTCGACCACTCTCCCTTCTCAACACCAGCACATCCAATAGCCCCTCCACCACTTTCCTCAAAATCAGCACAAAATCCATCAGCGTTCTCTCCACCATTGCACCATGGGCCATTCTTAGCCTTGTGTACTCGTGGATATCTCGCTTCTTGGACAGGCTGTTTCCGACGACCAGCTTTTGCTCCATGTACAGACCTTTCAGGTTTTCTCCATTGTCATCCCTACCAGGAACGTCATACCTCCCTGTCACATTATCCACCACTGGATCTCCAACTCTGCATTAAGGTCACCCAGTACAACCACATTGAATTGACATCCAAAACTTTCAATACACTTGCTCACGTCAGCCCAAAATTGCTCCCTCTCCTCACTCCTCTTGCTACCAGGTTCGTACTCACGCACAAATGCCCATTTTTCTACGCCTAACATTACTTTCACCCACATAAATCTTGAGGACACCTCTTTCAACTCAGTAACGCTACTAGCCAGTCGATCACTCAATAACAACACCATACCTTCTCGTGCTCAACCTTCATCTACGTCCGACTTTCTTCCACTTGCCAGTCCAAACTCACACTAGCCTTTACCCTTCAACTTAGTCTCACTCAGCGCCAACACATCTAACTTCCTCTTCACAAACATCTCACCAATCTCTCGCCTCTTTGCTACATTCGTACTACAACCACAAACATTCAGCGACCCTACCAATAGGGTTCAGAAAGGCGTGACCCTCTCCTCCCCCCACTCATCTTGCCGTCTTCTAGAGAGAATTTTAAAGAGGAGGGGAATCCTAGCCCTTTCGCTCTACCTCTTATTAGTCGCCTTGTACGACACGCAGGAGTTGCGGTGGCAAGTTCTTAGCTCGGGCTACAGGGCTCCCCTTTAAGTCGCCCTATACGACACGCAGGGGTTACGGTAGCAGTATTCTAACACCCCCGATACGGGATGTTATTGCATGAAAGGGCATATTCCAATATTGCAGGAAAAGGGCATATTCTATGGCTACACAGGACAACATGTTATTCTCATGGAAAACTTTTTTGAAGTGAATTATCCGTCAACTTACTCCCCACTAAATTAGATCAACTGAGTAAAGGTTCATTCCCGCTGATCTCAAACGCAAACTAGTCTGTTTAAAGCCTATGCTGCTATGACCCATCTTTTAGAATCATTCAGATACAGATACTGACACTAGGCCGCATCCCCCAGAAAGGGGGGTGGCCGACGGCAAGGCGCACCTCACACCCTCATACGCTCACACTCAAATAACTTAGCCCTTTTGTGCTAAAGGGCCCGGCCGGTACCCCCTCAACATACACTCTGGGTCACGAGTGCAGTGTGAGGATCCGTCGTCAGCAGCAGGGCCCGACAGTTTTCACAGGCTTATCCCCGCCGCGTCATAATGGCCGAGCCCTCCCCACCCACGACCATCTCGACAGCGGGATGCCAAGGGCGGGAAAGCACATCAGAGCAGCGTCAAAATCAACCATTCACAACTATTCTCCACTCACGCCTGTTCATTGCACGCTCTCTCGCCACCTCCACATTCATGTCTCTCCTTACCAACGCCTGCTTCACACCATCCATCCATCCACCCAAACTTCGGTCTACCTCTAGGCCTGCGACCACTCGCCTCCGCATTCATTACCCTTTTCACCAATCTTCCGTCATCCATCCTCTCCATGTGCCCGAACCATCTCAGAACACGCGAATCCACTCTGTCCTCCAACTTCTTCATCATCCCTGTTCTGATTAAAACCACGTCGTTGGTGATCCGGTCTCTCAGCGTTACTCCAGCCATGCTCCTCAGACATTTCATCTCGAAAATATTCAACCTTCTCTTCTCTGCTCTCACCCCCAAGCCTCAGCTCCGTAGAGTGCAGTTGGGACAACAACACCCTCATACAGCCCTCTCTTTGCTTCCATCCCTAACGTCCTACAGCTCATTACACTCTTTAGTGCACCCAACAGTTTACATCCCTCCTTCACTCGCGCCTTCACTTCAGTTTCCACTAGTTTTCTCCACATGGGAGCCCAGATACTTAAAACACTGAACTTCCTCCAAGAGCTCTCCATTTAGGGTGACACTACTTTTGCTCGCATCGACAGTCCTCGAGCATCTCATTACTTTACTCCTACCCACGTTCACTCGAAGCTTCCTCCTCTCACACTCTCTATCAAACTCATACACTAGCCTACATAGCTTATCCTCCGAATCCACAACCAGGGCCGTATTATCAGCAAATAGCCACTGGCTCAACTGCCAACTCCGCCGATTCGCTTCCAACAGTTCCAAGCCATGACCCAGCACACTCGCGTTCACCTCCCTGACCACTCCATCCATATGGAGGTTGAACAGCCAGGGAAACATCACGCAGCCTTGTCTCAGTCCAACTTTCACTCATCTCGCTCCACACTCTGACACATGCTCGGCTGCCAGCATAGAAACTCTGCACTGCTTTCAACAGATATCTGCCCACTCCATACAAACGCAACACCCTCCACAGCGCTTCCCTGTCAATTCTGTCGTATGCTTTCTCCAGATCCATGAAGGCCCAGAACACATCCTTTCCTTTTGCAAGGTACTTCTCACATACCTGTCTCACTGCAAAAATCTGATCGGTACACCCTCTACCACTCCTAAAGCCACACTGTTCCTCTCCAATTGCGCAGTCCGTACAGTCTCTAATCCTTTTGATCAGCACTCTCCCGTACGACTTACCAACCACACATAACAGACTGATACCTCTCGAGTTGCAGCATTCATTTCTATCTCCTTTGC
>SDVV010001997.1:0-24019 GCA_016164225.1 Gammarus roeselii
ATTTATTTATATTTATATATATATGTGTATATATGTGTTACTGCCTAGTTTTCCATTTACATTGAACAATGTCGATGCTGAATTATTGTCGCGTAAAAATTATATTAATTCCCATATACCCCTTCCACACATGTTTTCGACGTTTAATAACATAGCTTACGAAAATTGTGCTCGTCTTCACACCCATAAATACTCCTGAGATCAGGTTGCAAATTTGCAAAAACTAACAAAAAATGTTACAGCATCCGTTTGCACACGAGTGAATGAGATCCCATCAAGTGGCCCTTGATGAGAATGGATGCTTGGCCAGGAAATGGAAGTTTATGAGTGCAATATTCTCCTTCAGAGCAGTGTTAGCCCCCACTACCCCTCTTGCGTACATCCACGAACATTTGCATAAACAAATGGCGTCCTTTGTTCGAACGGACAGGGGGCATGGGGCTCGAAAAACAGACCATTGCAGACCGGCAACAGGAGCAGGGCTCTGTATAACGGCCACACTAACATAGAAGCGTAGCAGAGAGGGCGTACCAACTGCCCGAGCTCCAGTGAGCCACGGATTCCTGAAGCAAGGTTACATATAAGGGGCGAGGATCATGAGATGACGGATGTCCAAGGGCCTACACATGCTGCATTGGGGCGACACGGTGCAGTAGCACAACGGCTTTAGGATGCCTGCACCTGATACACATGCTGCAATGGTACATGGTAATCAGGATACGCATGATACATATGACGCGTGGATTGACGTATTCTAGACGGTGATAAGGTTGGTTTATATTCAACTTATGAACCGTTCATTTCGTTTGAATTAACACATATGATTCAGAAATTGAAGTCAAAGAAAAGTAATTCTGCAGTTAATTTATTCGAATATAGCCAGGAAAAAACAGGAAATATACGAATCATATGCGTACAACATTACGAAATTGATGTGTCATACATTGTTCGGTAATTGGCGAGCACGTTCTCTCAACGTATTATGGTTCGATTTACTGAAAAATTGCATAGAATTATAGTGCTATTGTTCCTGTCTCATCTATTAAAAATAATATTATCACTGACAGTATTGTATGTCATGAGTGGGGAAGCATTTCGTCCCTTTACCGGTATGAAAGAAATAGCACCTATTTTCGCCAGTAAAAAATGCATTCTTAGCTCGACTTTTTTTTGAGCAGGAATATATTTATTTAATGACGGTAACCGAATTTGCTCGAACACAAAAATTTGCGGAACAGACAACACATTTTTTTCATGAAATGTTTTCGTTAGATTGAGGAAGGAAACACCTTTGACTATATTCAGGAATAGCTATTTCCCGAATTAATCCATAGCTCTCTTTATTTTGTCCTGCAGTGTGAGGTGAACAAGAACTACATATTGTTTGAAACTACTCTCATACACTAGCCTACACAAGTTATCCTCTGAGTATAACAACAGCCGTATCATTGTCAAACAGCAAGTAACTCGACTGCCAACACCGTTCATTCATTTCTAACAACTCTAAGCTTTGACCCAGCGCATTCGTGTTCAACTCCCTGATCACTCCATCAATCTAGAGATTGAACAGAAACAGAGAGGTAACGCACTCTTGTCTCAGTCTCACTTGCAGTGGCAACCTAGCACTCACCTCGCTCCCTACTCTGACGTATACACTTCTGCCATCAAAGAAAGTCTGGACCGCTTTCAACAAATTCCGGCCTATTCGACACAACTCAACTCCCTCAACAGACGTTGTCGACGAGAGCGTAAATGAATCAAATCGTTTTTATTCCCAAGGACACGCTTCAGCTGACAATCCAGCTTGCTTCTCTCCTTTGAACGGGGATTAATATACGTCCGGTGAGAGGCGGAACCGGCAATTCCTAGCCGTTGGATGTTGCATTGAATTGAACGCGTGATCAAGTTCGAAGGACGGGCATTAATTTCAGATTTCCTTTGGTTGGATTCCTACATTTCTTGTTTGATAAATTTGGTCAGTTCATTTGTTTGATCAATTTTATCATTGGCAGCATCATATCAGAGGAATATAAAACGATCATAGATGAACATTAAACCTCCTCTCGTGAAGCACCTGTTTGCATAAACAGATGCATAGGCGGGCAAGAGATGTATAATTTTGCATACATGCACGCCTAATTTCTGAGAATGGAGAAGCGATACTCACGAAATTCGGAATGTGATGGCAGATGATGCTCAGAGATATTCATTGTAGCGGAATGCAAGATATCGTTCAAAGGTATTCACGAGAGCGCAATAGAAAAATGATTATAGGTCGACAGAAGTTTGCATGGAATTGTATGGTGCCGGTAGGCATCCGTGTTCGAAAATTCAACGAATGTACTAAATAAATTACCAACATTTGTGTTTTCTGCAAACAACGAGAGACCGACATAATCGAGGCGACCGTCATCTTTTACATATCAAAGGCTGGGGAAGAAAGTGATCAAAGCACTGAACTTCCTATCGGCGAGCATGGTATAAACTCCTACGGGAACCTATTTTAGATCTATCGGTGATATCATTCCGGGATAAAGTTTAGCAATGCATCATGATGGAACTGAAACGTTGTTACCGTGTACTGTATCCATCACGAGGAGGAAAATGATGCCTGTAAAATCAGGCTCGATAAGACACTCATGTAGTGAGTCGAGTCGGGAGCTGCCGTTATATGGTAATGCACTTTACTACCGGTCAACGATAAACTTTCAATAGAAGACCCAGCATAAGTTATAAGTGAAATAATGACCATTGAATTTGCGTATTTCTTAATAATTGACGTCACGTGAGTAATAATAATTTTCTGGTTTGTTGTTGCCTAAAAGTAGTCGAAGTCATCTGATGTGTGTTTTTCGCCCTTAGATACAGCTTTTAGTTAACATTGCTTTATGATGTATTATCTGTTAACGCTTAATATTGAATGCAATCATGTTTTTGAGGAAACATTTCCGCACTTTTAAAATGCAATTTTTTCAGTATGCTATTAATGACAATATAATACATATTGCAAGTTTCCTTCATATAATTTTCTAAATTGTATCCTGATCTACCCATAAAAAATAATGGTTAAGTCACAAAACTGCAGCCGAGCACCGTCTAGCCGCGTTGATGACCGTTTATAGGTCACAAGTCGAGTCACTTAGGTTGCTGCAGGGGTTGCATGTTGGCGAACTTTCAAGATTGGAGTGCCGATAATCCAATCAGGACCCATGGGGTATTCTACTCGAATAACTTGCCGTGGACAATAAGGACGGGTTAGTGTGTCAACGAGTGGACAATGAAAGGGTTTATATTGCCTTTATTGATAAATCACGGACTAGATCGATGAAATGATTTTGAATCTGAATGAATCCTATGATTAAAGAAATGGAAGTTTCACCCAGATCGCACGTAATGATCTACTGATGTAAGGAGACAAAGTTTGATGATTAATTGTGATTATTTTTTTTTGACGTTGCGGTCCAAACATGATACGGAAACATGATTCGGAGTCACACACGCCTGTCATATTTACCATTCAATTGATGCTAATGTGGAGTTTCCGTCAGCTTATCGGTTGAGAGGAAACTTTGTTCACCTTAACTTGCAAGAATTTGGCGGTGTCCCCGGGGAAAAATCCCACATCTGATTGTGATGCGATGTTCAACAATATAGAATGGGGAAGCAATATTCAGATATTGAACTTCTAGGCAAGCAACTTCAATTCTACAATGTTCACTCAGCATAAAGCTAGCAAAAAGTTTGCCCACCTCCAGATTAAAAATTTGTAAACGATTTCACCCTCCTCAAGGTATATTTTAGATAAATGTTATTTGTCAATACAGGCTGAGGAACCACGAAGTATGCTTGGGGTCTTTCAGCGTTTTCCCAGAAATAAGTTGATCATAACGCGCCTACATTGATCGAGTTTTTAAACAATAATGACCAACTAAATTTCGCCTTAACGCTACACGAAGATGTTATTGCGTTAAACTTGTTGTTCGAAAAAGAACTAGGAAGCCTTGTGCTTGTTTTTTCCTCTCTCAGTGCGAGTTAAAAAAAAATGTGCTTAGAAAATTTTACCGAATTGAAGCGTCAAGTTTTGGATTAATGAAAAAATATTGCTGAGGGTAATCGAAGTTTATTGCTGTATTTTACGTCATGCAATCCAATAGCCCATTGAAGCAGCCAATTGTTCAATTCTCTCTTTTGATTTTACGAGTTTTTTATTGGCATTTTTTAGGGAACATTACTACAATCAGGTAATGGTTCCTCACACATTTAGTTTGAATAACAGCAGTGAAAATATGCATCATGAATATCGATTATATTTATATAGACGTAAGTTACTTTACATAAAGAACATCTTATGACATATTTTTTCGGTATGTGGGTAGTAATGTGTATTATGTCACGCAATATCCGTATATCCTCTTGCAAGACTGAAGCAGAAACATTCAAAAGCCACCGCCTAAATAAATTGACTTTTTATCAAGTAGGTACAACACTTTGACAATGTTAGGCATGTTTTCAATACCCTGGTTCTATTGCCGCTCCGACCATTCTCCTCCACGAACACGAGACTTAATCGAATGTCAAAATGCGAGGCGCTAACACGAAATTGTGATCTGCTATGAATGTATGCGCGAACGAGTTACAACATGTAAAAGAGTATGTTGCAGATGCTTCATTCATCGTTCATTAAATTTTAATAAAGAGTAAGTAGAATCATGATGGATTTGTTATGAAACAATGCCTGTCAGGGAGTCCGGAGTAATGTAATATGGGTTAAGCCTAGAACAGCTCTCTAGGGCTTTACCAGCAACTAACAAAATTGCATGGCGACCAACAAAAAAGAATCATGATGAGGTAACTTGACCATTAGAGAATCGTACGAATTGGCTTCGTGTGAACAGTGGCGAAAGAAAATTTGTTTATGATTACAGGATTTCCGATCGACATTTGAACTCATCGGAAATATAGTCGATATGCATAGAGACGGATTATCCAGATATAATAGAGTAGGAAATTCCCATATGAAGTAAAATTCTACGTTGAAAAAGTCTAGTTTGTTTTTCTGGTTATAGACCAACCATAAACGAATTTTCTTTTGCTACTGTGCACGTCATTCCAATGTGTTTTCAAAATTGTACTGTGTGGAAGCGATGTTCCCCAGGAATGTTTTTTTGTAATTATTATTATTATTATTATTATTATTATCATTATTATTATTATTTTTATTATTATAATTATTATTATTATTATTATTATTATTATTATTATTATTATTATCATTATTGAATTGTTTATTTCCATCGTCTGGCAATGGATTTTCGTTTATTTAGAAAATTATTATATTCGCATACATACAGTAAGACATGAAACTTCATTATCAACTACGCTATTTGAATTTACGAAAACGGGAGTTCTATTGGAATTCGCCACAGCTCATCTCTAGGGGCCGCCGGTTCGGATTACATTTAGCGAAATATTATTTCATAAGTGTACATACATAAAATGTTTATTCAGACAAAATAGTCACGACTACATTGCGTTGGGAAAACCAGTGACACACCGAGTGGAAAAATAAGAAATATTTTCGGTGGATGAACAACAAAATACATGGGCGTGGAAAATAACAAGTATATGGGGAGGTGAATCACATTTTCAGGTGGTTAGAGTTCTGAGACCATGGGGTTGGACATCAAAATGTGCTAACATATTGTAATGAGAAGTTAGCATTATTGTACCATGACAAAGGTGTGGATAGACGACATAAATTATACAAGAACAAAAATACAAAATAGGGTTGGGAAATCGATATGAGCTAAAATACTGTAAAGATGGGTGTAAACCATTGTATGAATAATGAAGGGATGAATAGGCGACATAAGTTATACAAAAAAAGGGGGACATAAAATACATACCAAGCCACTGAATATACAATATACACACTTCATGACCACTAGGAAACGATGAAATGATTGACAATCAGAATAATACAATGCTGGAGTACACATGTCGGATGAATATACTTCTTTTATAGAAGACAAAGCAAAATATTAGCTCATAAGAATGATTGTATCACCAAAAAACGGTACGGTTATTGTTAGCAATAATTCAATGAATTATATTAAATTCGAGTTAAACTCTGTCAAAATTAGAAACTGCCTAGCGCTCCTTGAAAAGACAAAGTTATTATTTTAATTATACTAAAACTATTGTAACATTTGAAACATAGTAATAGACAAAACGCTAGTTAACACTTAAGGTAATTGGCAAAGACAATTGTGATCGTTAGCAACATAGGGAACTAACTTGTCTACATAGGTACATTCAAATCAGGCAAAATTCACATGATTTGGACTAACTAGTGGAAGTGTCTATTGAAACGAGGCTTTCTCGACCTTGTATTTCATTGTACTGTTTCCTTTCTGTCATTCTGAAAAGGTCCATTCATTACAAAAAAAAAATCTGCTGACAGCTGGAGACGAACGTCTTAAGACTGTGATGTAGACTGTTGCTTCATTAGGCTAATGTCCGGACCTCGTTGGCATTATTTGAGTTGAATACTTGGTGGTGGTGGATTGAAATTCACTATAATGATCTGGAAATTTCTTCACTATGCATCTCCGTTTCAGTAATTAGTGGAACAGGGAATTTTACGACAGGCTGCATGAAGATCACCCGATGGTCAAATAAGCAACCGATAATCTTGGCAATCGAAGTTTACCAATAAATTCGGGGAATTTGTTGGCAATACTCTTTGTTTCGAATAAAATTGTGGTGATTACATCGATATTAGGCATTTCAGTGGACTGTTTGCACAATCTTGACAAAAAAAATAAATGGGCGAGCCTATAGTAAGCAAAGTATCAGAATAAACCATATATTAATAATAAAGTATGTAAACATTTATGCAAAGTATATCTGAAATACATAAATCTAATACTCGGCCTGGGTGTATAGATAACCTGATAGAAAAAATAACAGATTAGATCTCGAAAACGCATTCTCTTCTTATGAAAAATAAACAAGGAATCAACGTTTGGACAACCCAACGGAATATATTTATTGCAATATGTAATTCACCGAAATGAATTGAAACGATATACACATATAAATAATATTCAATGAATCGGATTAGCCATCAGCTACGAAAGAGTACTGGCAAGGTTGGCATTGGTATCGGCGGTCAGTCCGTCTGTGTATTCTGCTCTAAGAACTTTGGGGAAGGCACCAGTTAGCAGTAAAAGTAGTTGCTTCCATTTTCCACCGGAGTTCCAACGCGAAGTTAATGCAGACTCCCCCGTGGGGCGGTTAACTTAACTACAGATTAACTTAACTTAATCTGTAGTTAAGTTAACCTCTTAACTTCACGTTGGGACTCCGGTAGAAAATGGGAGCAACTACTTTTACTACTAACTGGTGCCTTCCCCAAAGTTCTTAAAGCAGGATAGGACAGACGGACTGGCCGACGATACCAATGCCAACCTTGCCAGTACTCTTCTGTAGCTGGTGGCTAATTCGATTCATTGAATATTATTTATATGTGTACATTTGTATGTTCCTCTATTCATAAACTGCAATATGGGCTCAGATCATCGCCTGCCTATCAACATGGCGAGTGTCTGAGCAGTTTCGATTTGGTGCTGAGGGATACAGTCACCAGGGTGACCTATGTCCCCCTTGACTGGAACCAAGTCACGGTGTCAATTATTCATAAAGGCATCGGGTTCAGAAGGGAAAAACATGTTGCCCTTCCAGCCTTCATCTCGTCAATGCATTCTTTGAGCGATTCAGTCGAAACATTTTTTTCCGATGTGAACATCGTGGCTGACACGGAGGAGCTGCAGGGTGTCGTTGGGATGAGAGCCCAGCGCTCGCGCTAAAATTATTCCCGCACACACGCATTATCGCCACTTCATTTCACCTCACTGTCATGGCCGGACACAGTCATAACCGCTAAAGATCTTTCATAACACGTGCTTTCGACCTAAACGATGTTTCAGCCCACACGCATTTTCCGCTACTTCAAAATCTGCCACTGTCATTCCTGCCACTGTCTTTACACCTAAACAGGCGTACCAACCTACTAGTTATCACTTTAATGAAACTTCAATAAAAAAAACACTATAAAACGGCATTACATACCCTAAAAAAATACGTATGTTTGCCCCGCGGGTTAGAAATACGTACCTTTGCATCGCGGGCTAGAAACACGTACCCTAGGTTAGGTTGGGTTGGGTAGGAAAAGTTTCATTGAAGTGATAACCAGTTAAATGGTACGCCTCGTGGCTGATTCTGACGCGGGCTGAAACAGAGTTTAAGCAGAATGTCAGTGGCAGATATGACAGTGGCTGGTGTGACTGAGGAACGCTATGAGTGTTCGCTGTTAAAAAATGCTACCGTAGGTAGGTAGTCGGAACAACTTTTGGCTGATAAGGCAGTTGGCGGAGATGAACGTGGCTGATCTGACGTTAGCTATAAACGAATTTAGCGCCTGGGATAGCGACCCGTTGCGATGTGGAAGGAAAGCGTTGGTGATCTCCTTAACTTGGAGGAACTGGACAAGAGTAAGCAGAAAGTTTGCGAGAGCACGCCTCCTGGCTGCCTCCAGCAAAGAAAGCGGCCCCTGGATGCATGCAGTCCCTGTGTCATCATTTAGGACTCAACTAGGTCCAGAGGCACTGCGCATTACCGTTGCTCTTAGGGTGGGATCAACAACTGCCGCTGCGGTCAGATAATGGAAAAGTTAAGACTGCACGGACTATCATGAAGGTACAGTGCCTGCCTCTTTCCCAGACTCTCGGCGTTGAACGACATCGTAAGAAGATTGTTGCAAAGAGCAGGACTGCCATCGGTGCTGAAACCTTTGAGTTTGGATGGAGGTGATGGCCAGAGGCCCGATGGCATGACGGTTTTCCCCTTAAAAATTGAATGAGTTCATGATGGGACAGTACTTGTGTGGACACTTATGCAGGAACCTATTTGATAGATTCTGCAATTTCAGCTGGTTCTGCAGCTACAGAAGCAGAGACAGGCAAGTGCAGGAAGTTTGACGCTCTGACGCGACAGTTCCAATTTGAACCAATAGCCTTGTCACGACGGGGCTCTATGGCGAGTCAACTGCACGAATTGTGAAGGAGATCGAAAATTGATTGGTGTAGGCACCCGGAGATTTACGAGGATCATTGTGGTTCCAACAGTGGTTGGGTTTGGAACTACAGAGAGACAACGTATTCAGCATCCTATCAGCAGGTCTAGAGGCCGAAGAGAGGTTTTGGTGGGTCGGAGGGCACCACCTCTGGGTTATCACATCCCACCCCACACTTCGCTCCATAAGAGAGTTTTCTCTTTTCGTATGTTATTTTTTCCAATTTATATGATTTTTATCCAACGAATTCCCTTTTTCATATATAATTTTATTTGGAAAGTTTGCCAAATAAATAATCGTTATGAGATTAGCAGTTACACCAGCCCCGGCCTTCAGTTGCACAGACTTCACAGTACCATCCATACCATTTTTTACGAAACTTCCTGTCCATTCCCATCATGGAATCAATGACAGCTTAGCCTAAGTTATTGGTTCGACGACTAAGAAGGAAATGTGGGACAGTCAGGGATTCAGCCTTCACATCCTTTTTGGTTAAAGTAATGACCCGTTATTAATTATGCCTAAGTCTCCCGAACTTGGGTAAATAATCCGCTAAATGCGACCAATGGGCTGCCGAATACCTAATTTGAACAGTGTATTGTAAATCCTGTGAATCGTTTACATACACAGCCAGTGGGCAGTATTTATAGGAACAATATTGAAATGAAGACAAACTGAAATGCGACTTAAAGCTTTAAGTAAAATATGCGCTCGCCTTTCTGTCATATTAAAAAAAACGAAGCTATGTAAGTACAATAGTGGGAGTACCTTCTATATTGTTCTTTCTTCATGAAATTCATCACCTAAATAAAATACTATTTTTGTTGACAGCAAGAAAGCAATGTCCTAAGTTCGGGAGGCGGATATTGCTTCGTTAGGCTAGTCGAAGCAAGTTTCCCTAAGTTTATTTGAGGTATCCAAGTTTCTGACCGATGTACAATGTTCGGCCCACAATCTTGCATGGTCAAGACTTGAGTCTTTGCGCCGCCCTAATTTAATCGTCTTCGAACAGCTTATTAATAGCCGAGAGATTTTGAGATACTGGAATGATTGGCATTTGGATCAAGAGGAGTATCTTGAACATATATATACATTTTACTTAGTAAGAACCATTTATAGGCCGCCGTGGCCGAGTAATTAGCGTATCAGACTGCAGTGCCTGCCTCTGGTGCCGCAGGTGCCTCGGCATGGACACGGCGGTCTTGTAGCGGGAAGATAGGGCGCATCCCCCTCTGTGTGAGCCTACCTTAGCCAACCTCTGAATTAAGGGGAAACGGCTGAATGTCTATACATACATACATGAACCATCTGTTTGGTTCATTGCGAAGTATCAGCTTCGGACTATGTTGACTGTATATTTGACTGCCCCTGAACCATGGGGAAAAAATAATTCCAGAAGTTTTCACATCTCCATATTTGTGTAGAATTGAACGAGAGAACGTCATAGAAAATTAACTAATATTCATGGAACTATATAATGCATCTGAGCTTCAATTAATGCAACTGTGCGGTAAGCTTGAGAAACAACGTTCACTCAATCCCTTCATGTAATATTAAATAACTTGGGTGGCAAATCTCCCAACAAACAATTATTTTCATTTATTCAAACAGAATTTTAAACAGTTGTTATCGAATTATTCCCACGGTCAAAATCATATAAAATGTTTTGCATATCCAGGAATTGACCAGATTAATGCCCGATCCGAGAAGTGATGCCGGGAAAAAATCCTGCCATGTTATGTCAATAGACAAGAAAAAACGATCGGTGACTTTCAGTTGTCAATGCCCCTCATCGTGGATCAGCGTTGATTTCTACGGTACACTTTACAAGTTTCTTGCTAATAATATATCAGGAGCACGAAGTTTTTTTTTCCTTTGACGTAGAAGACCGCTGTTTCTTCTCGTATCAGATTAGATGAACCTGTAATTTCTTTCCAAAGTTTATGCGTCAGATTTGTTATAAGGGCCTACCCTGGTTTTCCAGTGTCAAGGGAAAGCATTCGACGCTTGATTGTCAAGTCAATTCTAAATTATGGGGTTGGAGCGTAGGGTTCATGCCGTCAAGGTTAGGCGTGTCGAAGATTACACATATTCGTGACGTACACACCGAGCAGCATATCACTGAAATACTACATAAACGATAATACTCTGATATCCTAGGTTCCTGCAAAAAATACATGATGAAAATTAGCTACAGCGCATGCATGCACATTTTAACCAAAATTATACCAACACATTTTAACCAAATGATACCCCCATACGCGGCAGAAATAGGCTCTTTCGGCGCTTTGTTTTCAGTATCACTGCGTGCAGATTGTACGATTGTAAGTATTTATGTGCATTTAGATGTATCCTAGAGGCCTAGAGGAAACAGACACATGAATATGCATACCTGAAAACATACAAGCTCCATGCAACGGTATCGGTAAAGAAACACGAAAATCCTATATTTCTGTCGCCCGCAGTACTTAGGCTGTCTTTTATAAAGAGACGACCTCCTGCTATTTGAATGACATTCAAAAAAGATAAGCAAAACGAGAAACGGTAAATTGCGTTTGCACAAAAAAATACAGTCCTGCATATTATGTATTCAAACCCAATCTCAATAAACGTGTTCCTAATCACCAATTCATTTAAATAGAAATGGCTCTACGATTTTCTTGATTACGAACCAGATAAAATGACAATTTTGAGCCAAACCGAGAGAGTTTGGTTGTCACCCAAAACATTGATGATTCGGTATCAATTTGTACGTCAACGTTCAATAAAGCAACATATGTTTTTTTTTGTGAACGGCTTTTGCTATTTATTTTGAGCATATCTGCGGTTGCCATTTGCGCGACAAGTCCACTTCTCTCTGGAAGCATTTATTGTTTGGAAACGTAAATGAATACCATTTCCTCTCGTTTTCGTATGTTATCTCATTGTTCCTTTTCTGGTATCGTTTAAATACTGCAGCACTCTAATTTCTAATAGTGCTAGTTAACTTTAAATAGATTCAAAAGTTAGTCATTTTCTCGAACTTTCACCTCTACAAGGTAAACAAAACGGGGATGGAACGTGGGTTTTGGCAAACAAGTGCTCCGTTTTATTTTGATGTTCAATTCGTTGCCCATCCATCCCTCTATGATACCTGAACCTACAGTCTGATCATATTTGTGTTGAGTGGCTTAGGCTTACCGGGGACGTACCGAGTATTTATTTTCGACAAAGCAGCATTTGCTTGAAAAGTAGTTCATACAGAACATTTGGTCAGATTAATGGAACAAGACTAGCATCATTGCTCACGTTGATTGACTGTCTTGAAAGAATTGCGGTGGTTGATCAACGGAGTGGAATAAATTTACGCACATGCATAGGATAAGGAAGATTAAAATCATGAAAAGGTGACACCACCAATGCCTTTTGATTTTCAATCTCCTATTACCCGGGCCCCTACTACACTGGGAAAGTCATAGCTGGAGAAAAAGCGGTTGAGTGTCGGGTGGACAATTATTATGGAATTAGGGAGAGTCAGAGATGGAAAATAATAATTTATGTTAAAGTTGGACAAATCGCCAACTACGGAAAAATGACGAACGCACCAACGTTTCACCGACCTATATTTTTCTATTTGAGCATGACCATTGCCTTACCCCAGAAGATGGAAGTCATTGGGCCCCCAACGAGGTATTATGAAATTTTGAAAGTCGCAAAAAATGTGAGAGAAACTTGCCGTATTACCCAGCAATGGTTCAATCATAGTGTTCGAACGTCAGAGGAAATTTTCCACAAATCAATTTTGTTATTGACATCTCTTGAGTTTAATCGATGGATATGCAAGATTTTAATTTTCGAAAGTAAGTTTCGACTCAGAGGCCGCACACTTCGGCATCAGCTATCCCTCTACTGAGGTGGCCTCTACCGAGGGTGGTAACTTCCGCCCTAAGGAATGTCATCTTCGAGTATTCGGAACAATAAGTAGGCTGAATGCTTGTGGTTCTTTGAAAAACATTCGGCAGCTTTAGGGTGAGATGTCAGATGGTCATCAGCAAGAAATAAAGTCGCTATTGGCAGCTGTTAATTGACAAAAAATTTAAAATCTTAATTTCAAAAATACCATCATAATTTCAACACATCGAGTACCATCGTACCTATAATAGTATATATGTACAGACATAAAGTCGTTTCCCCCTAATATGAGGGTGGCCTAAGTTAGGTTGACACAGAGGAGGGAGGCGCCCAATCTCCCCACCACAAGACCGCTGTGTCCATGCCGGGTCTCGAACTCGCGACATGCAGCACCAGAGAGTGGCACAGCAGTAGGATACGCTAACCACACAACAGACACTACTATTGAAGTGTTGCCTGTTACATCAATAATGGTCATCTCAAAGCATTAAAAAGTACGTCTCTTGCACACTTGTGGTTGCTTTGAAGCATCCTTGGACACTTCAAGGGTAGGAATGCAGGAAGGATTTTTCACCACTACGCAACACTTGAACAAATGGTATAAAGTCCTTAGGGAGCAAAATGTATCGTTTTCCTCACCACGATGCTGCCATATAACCCACTTGTTCTACCAAGAGAGCCTGATCCTTAAACTCCCGCAATCTGGGTACAGTGAAACCCACACCACCACATAACATTTACAACGAAAAGGTGACGAAGTTCATTCGTCACACGGATGGTTGTCTCGAGAAGTAGTAGTAGTTTCTTCTGTTTTCTACCGGAGCCCGAACGCGAAGTCAAAGAGTGCTCCCCGGTAGGGCACGATTAGTGTCTCTAGAAACACAGCTATCCGGTTTTCGTAAAAGCCTTGTCGGTCGTTTTAGGATGCTGTAAATTTGGTAATGAAAATTTAAGTATTGTTTATTCCTAACATAAGAAATGTGTAACCGAAGGCCGTCCTGTCTTGCATTAAAAAAAATCATACAGGAAAGTTTGAATTAACTCATTTCTTTGACCCGCCCTGGGGAAATAATTTGTAGCTAAAACTGTTTTGAAACAATTTGTGCCGTAACGCGGACTTCGGCACCGTATCAATAAGTTTTGTCAATTATATTTCCCCCAGAGTAGCACTACGGGAAGTGTTTGTTGCCAGTAAAGATTATCAAGTTATTCATCATGGTAGAATGACCATTCGAAACACCTGAAGAGGTGAAATACCTACACAAATTGTCTTGATATTTGTGTATAAATGAAGCAAAAGTAACTTCCCGCTGCACCGAGCACCGCACTGGCTGCCGCCCGGATCTGAATTGAGACGGACAAAGTTTATGTTCATACAGCTTCCCCCCAGACTCCTCCCAGGTAACCGTATTTCCGGTGAACGAGGAATAAAGCTATCAGTTATCTTGGTACACTGTCAAACTTGTGCCAGGAGCTGTCTCTATGTTACTCTGAAAACCACCTCTCCAGTCTGTATCTACTTTATCAGCGTGTTTGTGCCAGGAGGTGCCTCTCTGTTACCTTGAAAACCACCACCCTGTCTGTATTTACTTTATCACCTGATTTGTGCCAGGAGGTGCCTCTCTATTACCCTGAAAACCATCATCCTGTTTTGCGAATACAGATACGGGCTAGCAACCAGTACTTGAATCCCTTCAGGTATTTGAAGGTTTCAATGAGCTTGCCCCTCAGCCTTTGTTGCTCGAGGGGGATGAGGCCAAGCTCTTTAAGCTTATCCTCGTAACTGTGATGGCGTAACTGCAGGATGAGAATAGTTGCACGATGCTGGATTCGTTCCCGTTTGGCTATGTCCCCCCTCTTGTGTGCAGACCAGAATTGGACTGCATGCTCGAGGCGGGGACGGACGAGGGACGTGTACAACGGCAGTACTATGTCCTTCGTTTTGCAAAGGAAGTCACGGGTGATTAAACCAAGGTTACGGTTAGCTATCTTTTAACTTTCTTCGACCTGCGCGTCCAATTTCAAATCTTTCGAGATTATGACACCCAAGTATCTCTGCTGTTCAACAGTTGCAAGATCGCCCACTGTTATCGTGTGGTTGAAATCGGCATTGCGAACCATGTGCACAACTGTACATTTTGCTACATTGAAGGGCATCTGATACGCTTCCGACATTTGGACGAGTTTTTTAAGATCGTGTTGAATCTCAACTCCGTCTCTCTCCCTCCATGTTGCATGACAGAGTTTCGTGTCGTCGGTAACTTTCGATGCCTCTGGCAGAAGCCTCACATGCATTTCGTTTACATAGATGAGGAAGAGGATATGACCCAAGACACAGCCCTGACCACTCCAGAGGTAACAGGGGCCCACTTAGACTGAGCCTGGCCAATGCTGACTCTTTGCTTGCGTCCTGTTAGCCAGGCGCGCAGCCAGCAAAGTACGTTGCCATCGATGCCGAGTTCAGAGACTTTGTGCAAATCTCCTGTACGGCAGCTGGTCGAATGATTTTTGGAAGTCTAGGTAGATGATATCCACTGCCATGTGGCGGTCATATACGTTGATCACCTAATTGAAAAAGTCCAGCAGATTCGTAAGACAACTCATCTTGCTGCGGAAGGTGTGTTGAGTGTCGTGAATGAGTCAGTTGTCTTCCAGATGATCGACGAGATGATTTCGTATCAATCGCTCGATGGTTTTGGACGCGATCGACGTCAAGCTGATCGGTCAATAATTGCTCGGCGATTGTCGGTCCCCTTTCTTGAAGATTGCCGTGATATTGGCAACTCTCTAGTCTTCGTGGACATCGTCACTTGTCGTCGATAAGTTGCAGATGTAGGTCAATGAGTAGGCCAAGTGTTCTCGAGTTTCCTAAATAACTCTTGGGTGGTGTCCATCGAGACCAATCGATTTGTAAATGTCCAGTCCTACATATTGTTTGACAACTTCCTCTATCGTGAACGCAATGTCGCTGAGGCTGACTTCCCCAGTGAAAACAGCATCTCGTTCGTAGCCGGGGTCCTCAACTATGAACACTGAGCAGAAGAAGCTATTCAGGACACAAGCCATGTCCACAGGTGACGTTTTTAGGATACCATCTTTATCCAATAGCGGGCCAACTGAGACCCTAGCAATTCTACGCTCATTGACGTAGCGGTAGAAATGCTTAGGGTTCTCAATGGTGTTATTCGCAATATTTCTTTCTTTCGTGCGCTTAGAGGACCGGACTAGCCTAGTGACTGTCCTACACGACAGGCG
The DNA here is from genome assembly GCA_016164225.1 of Gammarus roeselii. NCBI lineage: Eukaryota > Metazoa > Arthropoda > Malacostraca > Amphipoda > Gammaridae > Gammarus > Gammarus roeselii. Next base: position 16,283 of record SDVV010001997.1, read on the forward strand.
ATGCAGTTCTGCCGCCTCTGCTGTATTGTCCTTCATTCGTTGCGCATTTAGATGATCGAGACGATTTAAGGCTCTTGCATTTTCCACATTCCACCCCGGGGGCCTGATCCTTTGAGCGGGATCAATGGTCCTCTGGGGGGGGTGCATCGGTCGCTGGCCTCGTGAACTGTCTCCTTGAAGATGCGGCAGCAAACGTGCACCGTACCTTCTCCGCCTTGTTTGATTAAATAAAGCGTACTTAGTTGTTCTCTGAACACCGGGAAGTCTGTTCGCGCAAATTTGGGGCGGCGTATAGCTCCCTGGGAGGGTGGACGGGGCACTATGATGGTGTATTCTACCGCGTTGTGGTCAGCACCTTTGAATTTGTTGCCAACTAGGATGTTGCCGACCAAGCGCTCCTTAGTTGACATGACTAGGTCCAGTATGTTGCTCCCTCGTGTTGTTTCACGAACATAGTGGGTCATGCCTTTATCGGCAATAACTCCGTTAGTTTATTGCCTGGGGCCTGTGAAAAAAGGCTCACATTTTCATTATAAATGGAGATTGAAGTCGTCGAAGAAGATAGACTCGTGATTATTTGAGACTATTTTTTCCAGCTTCTCATAGAGCTGGGCATCTTGTTCCGCGAGGGTGTGACTGTTGCGGTACACCAAGCTAGCTTCAATATCGTATGGACCACTTTGATTTCTGCGTTGAGTATTTCGCAGCAAACTGTATCGAGCGTTGCTCTAAGAAATAGATGCATTATCTCCTTTGCGTACAGCACAGACTCGCTCCCTCGTTTACTAAGGGTGGGTTTGTTCACGTTGAACAATTTGTAGCCTGATAGCATTATCTTTGCAACCAGGTTTCTACTCTGGAGATGGAGCCGTGTATCGTTTATGCCAATGACATCAAACGAGTACACGGTCGCAGTCCCCTCAATTCGTCGAACTTAGGGGCATAGGAATGCGCGTTTCAGAAGAAAACCTTTAGACGGTGCGTATCTCGGCCTTCGACTTCTTCATCATAAGGAGGGTCTTGACCTGGCGGCTGTGGACCAGGATTTTGACCATCTCTAGAATTGCCTACTGTGAGCCCTGTAACCCATCTACCGTGACCGTAGCTTTTTCTTCTTGGAGTTATCGATTGGTCATCGCTCCCATCGGGTCATTTGCTGCAGGCACGGGGCCCTCTAGGTAGTGTTTCCTGCGTTCAAAACTGTGCATTTAAAGCACGCTGGACAAATAACTTTCGGGCGTAGTATTTTTAGCGCCTAATTGGAGTAGTCTGCCAAGTCGGTCATTTCCTACATCATTCAAGTGTAGACCGTCTCTTAGCAAAAGATCGGGCCTCTCCCGAAAGTCATCAAACAAGCTGATGAAGGATACTCCATTGGACGGCCAAATTTCCTCGGGGGCTTGATTTGTAGAAGTTAACTTGCTATACAGCTCGTCATCATCATTCATTTGCAGTAAGATGGATGTGATGGCCACTCGATCCGTTTTTGCATTGAAGTTAGAAATCAGCTGCCTATTATTGGCTAGCATATTTTCCGACCTTGTCCTGTTAAGAACATAGGTGCCTACATGGCAGATTATGAGTGTCTCCCGGCTGGAAACTTTAACCTCTGCAAAAGCACCTCTTATCTTTTCAATCGTGGCACCAGGTTTGCAAATAACCCACCTCTTTGCCATACACCGATGAGCAAATTCAACCGCCTGATGTTGGAACAAAGAGTCACCTAGGACAAGTGTCTCAATTTCGCCGTCCAGGTCGGTGAATTTCTCAAAAAGGTTCCTCGTCGGCATCACAAACGCGGTTCACCTTTGTGAACCGCGTCCGTCAAACGGTTCTGGCCTGCTGAAATTAATCCATAACCTACGCAATCCGCAGATCGCCACGATCCGCGGATGTCTTGATCCGAGGTATCGGCTTAATAACGGTTTTCGGTTTCCGGGTAGCCGATGAACTCTTGGCCTGACGAGAAGTAGGTACCCCGAGTTTGGATTTAGAGGTGGAAGCGAGTTGCGAGCTCGCACCCAGCACCGGTAGCTCTGACATGGGTTCAGGAGTGGAAGCGTGCTGCCATTGCAGACTCTTACTCAAGACGTCACTGGAGGAAGTCAGAGCCAAACCACTAAGACTCCTCCGCGATTGAATGTGTCCCCTCGGTCAATCCTCTCCCTTGATGCCTCTCCATCCAGCTGTAAAGCATGGACTACCAACTTATTTACTTTTTTTAGCTTCCTTGTCTGTTCCGCCAGGCTCTTACTAGCCTTCTCCATATCGAAAGGTAAGATTCTACTCAGGTCTGCAGTAAAACTCTCCGTACCACGCTTACTAGCAAGGTCCTCTTGGATCTACGTACCTCTGCTTTTACCTCCGCTCCGGACTCGCAGGTCCTGTCGGTATTTTCTCGCATCTACACATACTCACGGACGAAAATGTGCAGCTGCTCTTCGAAGACGAAGACCTTTGCCGAAAGGATCCCGTCCTCTCCGCCGTCGTCGTCTCTCCTCCGCAGGTCCGGAAAGGTCCCCAGCTCCTGGTCGATCCTGCCACCCAGCTCACAGAATCGACAGACGAGGATCTCCGCTTCCTGCTCCTTGAGGTCCCTGATGACGTGCCTGCTCGTCCAGGCAACGCTGAGTGGGCGGCATCCTCAGACGTCGACTGGGGGAATCTTCGCACTCTTTCCGCACGCACGCCTATTAATTACCTAGATATCTAGTTTCAGTACTTATTATTTATATATTATTACCACACTTAACGCAACAAATTCACACATGGCACAAAAATAGAAACTCAAAATTATCTGCAAAAGAGAATGACACAAAATTGTCAGTAAAACGTGTTAAAGGGAAGTGTGAAAAGTAGTAGTAGTAGTAATAGTAGTATTAACAGGAGGAGGAGGATTGTGTCCTTATTGAATTTATGAGAACAATATCTAAATAATCAATTGAAATGGCATCAACTTTTTCTTCGGTCAACAATAACGTTTGTTTTACTGTTATAATTTTGAAGAAATTTACTTCAAAATGACAAAATAAACAGCGACGATAACTCGCATTGATATAGCCTTAAAGCGTGTATGAATGATGCTAATAATTTATCAACGTGTCGTCGAAGACGTTGATTGCTTATTCTTCCTCATTGTTGAAAAACAATTTCCAGTTTAATATGATAAATATATTCATAGTTAGAACATTTTTTTTTCAATTCAATAGAAGTTTATACATATAATCGAATCATCTCTTGATCTACTTATTTTATTAACCTAATTTGTTCTTGCATTAAACATATTTTTCATTTCCAGGGGAGGTTTGTCTTTCCGTCGTCTCCTCATTTCCTGATGAAGGTATAACAAGTTTTGTCGTTTCCTCGGCAAAAGATCATCGGCAAACAAGCTGTGAATTCAACCGCGCGAAGAATTGTCCAGCAGATCAATCTCTCTCCTTTGAATTAGTTATTAAATCACCCAGCAGAAAGTTCTCCGAAATGCGAATAATATTTTATCCCCGCAGGAGCTCTTATAAAAGCCGCATAAAATAGTTTGAGTAACCGTGCCCCCGATTATAAATAAGTCATGCCCGCCTGCGCATAAAACATTCCTCTTTGCTCGGAACTTTGAGAAAATTAATATTTGACTTTGCACTGCTTCTCATTAATACAACTTTGAGTTTCACAGCGCTGGGCTGGATGGTACGCGCAAGGTGCTGGGCTGGATGGTAAGCTTGAGGTGCTGGGCTGGTAGTAGTAGGGGTTTCTTCTGTTTTCCACCGTAGCTCCAACGTGTAGTCGCTGAGTGCTCCACCATAGGCACGAGGAGCTGGGCAGGATTACGCTCATGGCGCTGGGCGGGATAATACGCTCAGGTCGCTGGGCTGGATGATACGTGCAAGTTAATGTTTGCACGAAATCAAGTTCCCTTGAATCCAATAATGTTCTTATATATTTATACTTGAACATTTGTTACATCTTTTCACCCAAAAAACTCACATGTTTCTCTTTGTTCATGTTTGACAGCGATGTATGAATACCTGTATTGCGATTAATTAAACAGCTCCTATAAAATACAATACAGGCGTGAATTTGGGAGCGGTTGCGAATTAATATTACGCCAGATATGAAATACTGTATCACCGTCAAATCAAAACTTCCAATTTTGGTTGCTTGCTTATGAACAATACTGGAATAATCTGCAGACAGAAGCAGAATTTTTTTGCGCCTATAATTGTTCGGCAATCACGCTTTGGCGGAACTTCAATGTCCTTTACCCTTACATATCATATACAATCTTGCGCGCATATCGCATGGCTTTGGGTGTTTGGGGGAGTTTAACGTTTTGTTCTTCTACGGCTTTGGCAGTTTTTGGCAATTATCCTATAAATTTCTTGCGAACATTGCTTGACGTTTTCTCTGAAATCATAGACAAACAATGTTGATTCCGGTCACCTTCACAACCGCACACAGTCACATTGTCTATCAAATATTTTCCGCAGTTTCCTGCTCTAGTAAGTTGATTTTTTTTTTTAATTATCGACAGTTTTTGGTGGTTGAGACTGTATTTTGCCATCAATCGCGCACATTGCCTGTTATGGTGGAGACGACTCTCGAGTGCCAAAGATTCTTGGACTGCAAATGTATAGGCTTTACAACTGTCACCCTGATGTAATTGGGGCTGGTAACTGCTCCACCCACCTATGCCTGTAATTCGAAAATATCAGGGGCGAACCCTGATTCGTCGAAAAACGTTCACGCTCGAATGTTTATGTTTTAGAACGGAAATGGAAAAATTACGTCTCTGGTCGAAAATGGTATGCACTGATGTTTCACAACGTAATATTTCTCATTCCGAAAGAATTAAAACCGAATTGCTAAACGTTATCCTACCAGACGTCGTTGAGACAAATCAAAAGCACCGTGCAAAAAGAAAAGAAAGGTACAACAACCAACTGTTCTCGTGTGGTAATCGTGCACACGAGGCATGGCAAGGCGAAGATAGTATAGGTTAGTCTAGGCTTCTGCAGTATGTAGTCATGCATACAGGGCATGGTGAGGCGAAGATAGTATGGGTTAGTCTAGGCTTCTTCAGTATGTAGTCATGCATATGAGGCATGGCGAGGTGAAGATAGTATGGGTTAGTCTAGGCTTCTTTAGTATGTAATCGTGCATACGAGGCATGGCGAGGCGAAGATAGTATGGGTTAGTATAGGCCTCTTCAGTGTGTAATCTTGCAGACGAGGCATGGACAGACGAAGATAGTATGGGTTGGTCTAGGCTTCTTCGGTATGTAATCGTGCACACGAGGCATGAACAGGCGAAGATAGTATGGGTTAGTCTAGGCTTCTTCAGTATGTAATCGAGCGCATGAGGCATGGTGAGGCGAAGATAGTATGAGTTAGTCCAGGCTTATTCAGTATGTAATCGTGCATACGAGGCATGGTGAGGCGAAGATAGTATAGGTTAGCCTAGGCTTCTCAGTATGTAATCGTACACACGAGGCATGGACAGACGAAGATAGTATGGGTTAGTCTAGGCTTCTTCGGTATGTAATCGTGCACACGAGGCATGAACAGGCAAAGATAGTATGGGTTAGTCTAGGCTTCTTCAGTATATGACTAATATTACTCCGATCGATTTATAAGCTAAGACAGTTCGCGGAAGAACAGGGAGGTGACAGGAAACGTGGCTGGTATGACTGCGTTTAATACGCAAAATAGTCGAAATTACAGCAACTGTTCCGACCGGGGACTGATAACACAAATCTGTCAAATGTATTCGTACCTGTATTAAGTTAATGGAACAACAGAGGGCTGGGAAGGAAAGTGGCTGTTATGAGCAAGCCTATTCTCATAGAGGCCATGCATGATTTCAATTGCTGGCATAGTGACCCATCGGATACGACAATTGATATTTCCTATCATCAACTTTGCTGACCTTTTTCGAGCAAAATATTGATATCGTGATTGAACTTAAGTTTTCTTTAATGATTGATAGATTCTTGAACTATAATAAATATTGTTATAGTTTTTTTTACAGTTTTCCGTTCTTATTTTATTTGTATATGTTGAGATAACCTGTGTTGAATTTGCTATGCTTGGAAGTTTAGTTGCATGTAAAAAATAATAGACCGTGTTGTATCAAATTAATCATTTTAATCAAATCAATCATTTTAATACAACCAAATATCCACTCATGAAGGTAGGCATCTTCACATTTACCGATGATCAATCTTCTTTGAGGATGTGTAGACAAACAAAACAGAACACTGCTCTACTAGATGGACTTGATATATTCAATTATAAAGTTTGGGAATCAGAGAAAACAGTATCTAATTTCATGAGATATATTCCATCCCGCCGAGAAAGACGGCACACCTTCCCATGGTTTGATGACCAGTTAGGTCAAGAAGAACAAATAAAATAATGCCAGGCACATCACACTCAAGGAATGAAGTTATGAAAATAATTAATTAAAATGATGGGCGCGTGCGCTACGTCTGCCACGTACCTCCGAAGTTAGCAATGACGAAGACCGCCCTACGGGGGAGTCTGCATTAACTTCGCGTTGGGACTCCGGTGGAACATGAAAGCAAATAATAAATAAATAAATTAACAATGACGATAAGAATATTTTGGTGGACTTCTTGCAAAAATGATCCGCAATGGAAGAGTTTATATTTCTTCCTTTAACCGTCACCTTGTCAAATATGCAGTGGAATATCTGGAAATGGTTTTTCAGTGGTACGTACCATCACCGTATTTTGTATCATAGCCCTCCAGGAATCTTCTCAAGCTGCACTTTTCCGGCTTTTGCATCAAATATGCGAGGGGAATCTTTTCTGGGCGAGGAGGGGCTGTCTTCCTCAGGGCAATCTTCCGTGCGTAAAGAACAAAGGACCTGGGGCCTCTCAGCGGCTATTAAAGGATTAAAACTGACGTCAAAAAAAAAAAAATCGTGTAATAACTTGACATGAAGAGTTTTGATGAACCGGTGGCATGCATTTGTTACTCTTTTACCGACGAGATCCTGACAATATTCGTTTCCCGGACTGTTGGAAAGTTTTGCTTCCAACAACAAAAAACCATCAGCAATTTATAAGTTACGTACTTAGGTAGATTGTAGTTATTTCTTTTAATTTTGTTCCGGTGATAGGCAATATGTTGTTCCTGAAGCTGATTCATATTGAAGTGAGTTAAACATCTTTATTAATTTACGTTAAATAACATAGTATTTACCTGTTTCACTGAAATAAATATTTAATTGTATTATGGCGCACGCCGGTTGCCACGGCCGAGATGACCGCAGCGGTGTAAAAAAATGGAATAACTCAAGATTATAAATAAATATATATCATACAGATAAAGATATTGGGCCGTTTCCCACAGAAAGGGGGTGACCGACGGCTAACTCTCCTTCCATACCGTTACACGCAAACAAACTCAGCTCTGAGCCGCTAACAGGTCCGGCTGGAAGACCCCGCAACACACTTCGGACAGGAGTGAGGTTTGAGATTAGTGCCAGCAGCAGAGCCCGATAACAAGAGTGAGGTTTGAGATTAGTGCCAGCAGCTGAGCCCGATAACAGGAGTGAGGTTTGAGATTAGTGCCAGCAGCGGAGCCCGATAACAGGAGTGAGGTTAGAGATTAGTGCAAGCAGCAGAGCCCGATAACAGGAGTGAGGTTTGAGATTAGTGCCAGCAGCGGAGCCCGATAACAGGAGTGAGGTTTGAGATTAGTGCCAGCAGCAGAG
>SDVV010001998.1:9630-24018 GCA_016164225.1 Gammarus roeselii
GTCGATATCCCATAAGATGTGAGCGATTTTGAACGCTAAATGTGCAGAACATAATTACAGGCATGCGTTATCAAGTTATGAACTGTGCTGTTGAACATGTGACCACAATCGGCCTACAGTCATGCATTATCAAGATATGAACTGCGCTGTTGAACATGTGGCCACAATCGGCTTACAGTCCTGCATTGTCAAATTATGAACTGTGCTGTTGAATATGTGGGCACAATTGGCCTTAAGTCATGCATCAGCAAGTTATGAACTGTGCTGTTGAACCTGTGACCATAATCGGCCTACAGTCCTGCATTATCAAGTTATGAACTGTGCTGTTGAACATGTGGCCACAATCGGCTTACAGTCATGCATTATCAAGTTATGAACTGTGCTGTTGAACATGTCGCCACAATCGGCTTACAGTCATGCATTAATAAGTTATGAACTGTGCTGTTGAACATGCTGCCACAATTGGCTTACAGTCATGCATTATCAAGTTATGAACTGTGCTGTTGAACATATAGCAACAATCGGCTTACGGTCATGCATTATCAAGTTATGAACTGTGCTGTTGAACATGTGGCCACAATCGGCTTACAGTCATGCATTAATAAGTTATGCTGTGCTGTTGAACATGCGGCTACAATTGGCTTACAGTCATGCATTATCAAGTTATGAACTGTGCTGTTGAACATGTGACCACAATCGGCCTACAGTCATGCATTATCAAGATATGAACTGCGCTGTTGAACATGTGGCCACAATCAGCTTACAGTCCTGCATTGTCAAATTATGAACTGTGCTGTTTAATATGTGGGCACAATTGGCCTAAAGTCATGCATAAGCAAGTTATGAACTGTGCTGTTGAACATGTGATCATAATCGGCCTACAGTCCTGCATTTTCAAGTTATGAACTGTGCTGTTGAACATGTGGCCACAATCGGCTTACAGTCATGCATTATCAAGTTATGAACTGTGCTGTTGAACATGTGGCCACAATCGGCTTACAGTCATGCATTATCAAGTCATGAACTTTGCTGTTGAACATGTGGCCACAATCGGCGCACAGTCCTGCATTATCAAGTTATGAACTGTGCTGTTGAACAAGTGGCCACAATGGGTTTTCAGTCCTGCATTACCAAGTTATGAACTGTGCTGTTGAACATGTGACCACAATCGGCTTACAGTCATGCGTTATCAAGTTATGAACTGTGCTGTTGAACATGTGGTCACAAACGGCGTACAGTCCTGCATTATCAAGTTATGAACTGTGCTGTTGAACATGTGGTCACAATCGGCTTACAGTCGTGCATTCTCAAGTTATGATCTGTGCTGTTGACCATGTGGCCACAATCGTCTTACAGTCATGCATTATCGAGTTATGAACTGTGCTGTTGAACATGTGGTCACTCTCGACTTACAGTCATGCATTTATAAGTTATGAACTGTGCTGTTGAGCATGTGGCCACAATCGCCTTACAGTCATGTGTTATCAAGTTATGAACTGTGCTGTTGAACATGTGGTCACTCTCGACTTACAGTCATGCATTTATAAGTTATGAACTGTGCTGTTGAGCATGTTGCCACAATCGGCTAACAGTCATGTGGTATCAAGTTATGAACTGTGTTGTTGAACATGTTGCCACAATCGGCTTACAGTCCTGCAGTATTAAATATGAACTGTGCTGTTGAACATGTGACCACAATCGGCTTACAGTCCTGCAGTATCAAATATGAACTGTGCTTTTGAACATGTGGCCACAATCGGCTTACAGTCCTGCAGTATCAAATATGAACTGTGCTGTTGAACATGTGGCCACACTCGGCTTACAGTCCTGCAGTATCAAATATGAACTGTGCTGTTGAACATGTGGTCACACTCGGCTTACAGTCCTGCAGTATCAAATATGAACTGTGCTGTTGAACATGTGGCCACAATCGGCTTATTTTTCTTTGTTACATTCAAAAATGAATCAAAGATTGCTGGCAACTCATCGCGTTCTGTGATGTTATTTTCAAATCTGAAAAATCAACGCTTTTCACTAACTTATCTTCATTTTATCCCCGACTCCAAACCAGCAGATTTCTCTAAGCCAGTACGTTATTATTTATGTTCAACAGCGAAAAAAAATTCGTTCATGATTTGAAATTAAGAGAAATCTTCAATATCATTTTCCGCTAGGTATTTGAACTCGTCGGGAATATAATTGATATTATTCATCAAGAAGCCTTAACTGGATAGAGTACCGTAAAAAAATCAGTTCGAAGTCCAATTCCACACGAGAAAGTCTTTCGCTACAGTAAATGGATTACACCATATAACTTCCTTCTAAATGGTACATCGCTTCGGAGATTAATAGACATTTTCTTACATGCCACTCAAGTCAAATTTAATGTTGTATCAACTTGCAGAACATGTGCATATCGGTATGTTATTTAGTTGAAAAATGTTTGTGGTTGGAAGTAGTTGCCATCGAACCATTGTTGGATAACATCTAGGAATGAAGAGAGCTACATATTTCAAATCCAGAGATTACTCGACCGCTCAGTATATGATAATTGATATTTTTGAATACCAAAAAAATGTTCCTAGTGATCAAATCTCACATGTGTCGTTTCAGATTATTTCGATGCGACGGCGACGACAACCACCCCAAAATCGGTTGCGAGGTCCCCCATAAGGTCAGTTGCTGGGGTCACTTCTCATAATTACAAAAAGAAAACAGTTTGAAGTCATACGATTCGCCATTTGTAATTTCCACCATCCTTGTTCTTGAACGGGTCGATGTGGTAAACATATTGCTGACCATTGGAGTTGCATCCATGCTGACATATTGCTGACCATTGGAGTTGCAACAATGTTGACATATTGCTGACCATTGGAGTTGCATCAATGTTGACATATTGCTGACCATTGGAGTGGCATCAATGTTGACATATTGCTGCCCATTGGAGTGGCATCAATGTTGACATATTGCTGACCATTGGAGTGGCATCAATGTTGACATATTGCTGACCATTCGAGTTGTAACAATGTTGACATATTGGTGACCATTGGAGTTGCATCAATGTTGACATATTGCTGACCATTGGAGTGGCATCAATGTTGACATATTGCTGACCATTGGAGTTGCAACAATGTTGACATATTGCTGACCATTAGAGTTGCATCAATGTTGACATATTGCTGACCATTGGAGTGGCATCAATGTTGACATATTGCTGACCATTGGAGTGGCATCAATGTTGACATATTGCTGACCATTGGAGTGGCATCAATGTTGACATATTGCTGACCATTCGAGTTGTAACAATGTTGACACATTGCTGACCATTAGAGTGGCATCAATGTTGACATATTGCTGACCATTAGAGTGGCATCAATGTTGACATATTGCTGACCATTGGAGTGGCATCAATGTTGACATATTGGTGACCATTGGAGTGGCATTAATGTTGACATATTGCTGACCATTGGAGTGGCATCAATGTTGACATATTGGTGACCATTGGAGTGGCAACAATGTTGACATATTGCTGAACATTGGAGTTTCATCAATGTTGTCATATTGCTGACCATTGGAGTTGCATCAATGTTGACTGAACATTGACCCTGCAAGGAACATTTGTTATTTTTTAGAACGCTAACCAAATCGTTGGAAAATAAACAAAGAACATATAAGGGCTGACGCAAATGTGTAAGAAATTGTACTCCCTCGAATGTCTGTCTGTTGGGATTCATACACCAAGTATTGGTTGCGTGGACGGGAAGATGGGTTAGACTTAAGCCCAGGCGATTGGAGGTTGTGGTAGTTGTAAGGAAACCACCACACTAAATTAATCGACCCTTGCATAGCTGGCGTCATGCGGATGAGATCATTCATGCAATCTGTCAATGGTTAATAGAATTAAACTGATGATTGGGGTTTAACTTTTGCACTAACTATTATTTTATATGTGAATGTACACATTGAGTAAAAGGCCACACATGACAAGGTCAGAAGTTCGTGAGTGTGGAACAGGGTTATGAACTATGTATTTTAATTATTCATATATGAATAGGAGTCAAATCAATATAAATGATATATTTATTTTAGCCGACTTCAGTTTTAGAAAAGTCTAGTTCAATGAGGTATAATATTTGAGTAAATTAATTGTTAATAAACTGAACATTTTTAGATTGACCGGCAATTTTATCTAAATGACCTATAAATTAAATAGATTTAGTGTGTCGGTACATAAGAAAGTCCTTGCATTGAAGAACTCAAAAGCTCAATATTGAATTACTGCAGGAAATAAATGCGATATTGAAAATAATTAAATTAATCACATATAATGTATTCTAACATGTGATGTGTATGACAATTCACTTATTCATATATTAGCTAACCCGATCAGTATATATATATATATATTGATTTATTTAACAATTTTCCTAATTATTCACCCCACTCCCAACCCACTCGGTTGCAACATGTCTCAAAAAACCATTCGGTTACAACATTTCAACAAACCTTTGGTTATACCGCCTCAAAAAACCATTCGGTTACAACATTTAAACAAACCTTTGATTATACCGTCTCAAAAAACCATTCGGTTACAACATTTCAACAAACCTTTGATTATACCGTCTCAAAAAACCATTCGGTTACAACATTTCAACAAACCTTTGGTTATACCGTCTCAAAAAACCATTTGGTTACAACATTTTAACAAACCTTTGGTTATACCGCCTCAAAAAACCATTCGGTTACAACATTTCAACAAACCTTTGATTATACCGCCTCAAAAAACCATTCGGTTACAACATTTCAACAAACCTTTGATTATACCGCCTCAAAAAACCATTCGGTTACAACATTTCAACAAACCTTTGATTATACCGCCTCAAAAAACCATTCGGTTACAACATTTCAACAAACCTTTGATTATACCGCCTCAAAAAACCATTCGGTTACAACATTTCAACAAACCTTTGATTATACCGCCTCAAAAAACCATTCGGTTACAACATTTCAACAAACCTTTGATTATACCGCCTCAAAAAACCATTCGGTTACAACATTTCAACAAACCTTTGATTATACCGCCTCAAAAAACCATTCGGTTACAACATTTCAACAAACCTTTGATTATACCGTCTCAACAAACTATTTGGTTACAACATGTCAATAATTTCTTGAAAGATGCTTAAATAATCCTCTCGGATACCGTCCCAATATTTGTTCAATATTTACAAACAAAAACACCTCCCTGACATACATGTTGCCTTGAATGAATTTATCCGCCCACCGTGTCTACCTATACAAATTCACAACCATTCCTCGATACTGAAATAATTTCACGTTATCTGGAAAAAACAGATTAAAACCGATAGCGATTGATTTCCGAGCACACCCTGTCGAACCTGCACCTCTGAACTTGGTCCCACCTCCAACTTTAGACTTTCCGTCATCTCAATCACAAGGGTCTCCCTTCACCGCTGCGCGCACACCCCATGTTTTGTCACCCAAACCTCTCTCACCCCCCCTTGCACTCTCATTTGCCCCAACACCAAAAATTCATGTACCACAAAAAACCACAACCACATCAACAACCACCACAACTTCCACCACAACCACACCAAGGCCTCAACCAAGGAGAATCCAACCACCCTCTCCACCGAAGCGTATTGACAGCAGGTAAAGACTTACAGAGTCCTAATGCTATCCCTTCATATCAATAGCCTTCCGCAGGCTAGTAGATGGAGAGCTGATACCCGCTCTAACTCGGATGGCTATTGCAACCTCACTCATCCCATTCGTTTCTATGTTTCATTTCTTTGCGTTTTGAATTTATCTGGAATGTATTTCAGCTGCTTTCATGTCTATAAAATACTTGTCCACATTGGAACGCTCGTACTGGCATGGTCGCAGTGTTTGTAGTTTTTATTTATCAAAAATTTGTCGCATGAAATGGTCTTCGGGCCCTGTTTGCTGCATCGCATTTGGCGCTCGAAAAGTAATATATATTAATAAACCTACTACTGATCTTCACGTAGAAGTGTGCAGTAGCTTATCCATTTACGATGGAATGCTGAAATTCGCAAATATGCAGTAAATAATTATTTTCCACTCCTTCTCCACAAATCATGTTTGGTAAACAGTATTACTATTTCTAGCTGTTATTTCACTGGAACGTTCCTGCTATTTGGGGTCAGTAGGTCTTCAAAGTATTTTTCAGCTTTAAGTATTGTGGCGCTTCCAATCCGTCTTCATATTCTGAATAAACTACCTGGAACAGTCGAATGGGTTAACGTTCATAAACGTTAGTCACATGTAATTAGTGAACATTTCTCATTTAGTAAACTTTTTACATCTAATTTCTCGATTAAATAAATTATCTTAATTGAAAAATTAATTTATTTGTTAAGCGTAAATTATTGTGAATGAAAATACCCGCTCATTGGCAAGAGGGTTAACTTTAAATTGATCTATAAATCAGAGACTGGAGTATCAGATACACTCACGTCATGCACTACATATTCCGAGGAAATACTTTCTTCATTAGACAAAAGGCCGACGACAAACATTGAACCTAATAATGAATGCCTCTGAAGTGAATATCAATAGTCATAAGAGGCAACAAGAAACCATGTTCCCTTTATAGCGAGTGCTGATTACATTCCAATTTGCTGGATGCACAAACCTGTCCAGAGTGGTTGACAAGCTAGGTTATGGTTACGTACAGTTTGTGATCTCAATGACCATTTGACAAAACAGCCGCCGAGTAGACCATGACATAAACACTGGTGGCAGGCCATTGTGAAATTTAAATTATTTGTGTCAGATACTGTTCTTGAATGTTCACAAAAATTTTACACACATTCGTCAGATAGGCCTACCAGGTAAACACTTCTTACAACAGTGAACACTCGTATCATACGAAGAACCATTATTTCCCTCTGTTCCTCTATATTAAGCTAATCACTCACCTATGCATGAACCAACCTGTTACTGACACTTTTGTCGCAACTACCACCTTATTAAAAATATCAAGGAATTAATCCTCTCCATCCCTGAACAGAAAATACAACCCATGATGATGTGTATCTCCTTCCCCCATTGGATCATTTCCTTCTACAGAAGATGGAGTCTGAACCCCAAACATGCACTTTGTCGTTATTAAGTTTATGAATGTGTTCCTCACTCTGTTCGTAATTAGCATGTCAAATGCCATGCTTGTTTTTTGTATGTGATAAATAATTAACCACGTCTTGATTTGCAGCAGTAGAAAAATATAAATATTCGGATATGGTTCATTTCCTCAAGTATACTATCAACAATCATTAACTATCAACACTCACGAAGGATCAAAACTCGTGAGAAAAAGTACTAAAAAATAAAAAATGAAAAATCATAAAAAAGGCCGACATTACCAGATTTTTTTTTGTCTGTCGGGACAGCAAACCATATCCGAATAAGTAGTCGATTAACCTTTTTTGAGCACAGATTTTGTTGTGATACCCAACGATGTAAATAAGGATGTTCTCAGTACATGTTTGCCGGCAGTAATCAACTTCGAACTCCAACATATCCTTCACGAACTTTCTCAATTCCCGCGCTGTGGTGTAGAAATACACTGTTTTTGTCCCTATCATGGCGATGCCATTGTTTTCTCTTTTGTTATCTAGTGGACACCATTCGTAGCCTGATCACCTACACAGAGCACGATAATTAATTGCGTAAAATACAAATGGAAAGAGCATAAAAATATGACCTTGTCTTACCGCTATTTCAATAGAGTCCTTGCTATGCATTGACGATGTGCTCAACAATGTAAAAAAACACCCGATGTCTTAACCTCTCAGAGATCGGGAGCGATTCACTCCAATTCGCGAAACGGAGGGAACGATGGCATCCAAGTCGCCTTCATCTATTTCCCCACCATCTTTCACCCAAACACGGGGCAACAGTATCACAACTGAGGACAGAACATCCTTCCCCCAAACACAATCGTTCCCCGAGACCAGAGGCAGCAGCAGCAGCAGCATCAGCAGTGGCCGGAGCAGTGGCAGCTCCGATCTAGCTAGGGACACACCCTCTCCTACTTCTCAAATTACTACGTTCTCTCAAACAAGATCCAACAGTATCACTAGTGAAGGTCTCCAGCAGGCCGTCAAGAGTATCAGTAGAGATGGAGCCACTCCCAACAGAGGCCCCCCGTTGAGAAGCCAAAGTCGGGCTCAGTCTTCCTCAACTTCTTCCTCCTCAAGGTTGTCATGATTTTCCTTTTAGATAGAGTCTTTTTGTTCTGCTCCATCTTGTAGTAGCGTCCACATATTGTCAAACTCCCCTACGTCACAGGGGCTCCTGTACATGATCTGTCATTGCCTGGAAGCTTACTGCCTATAGATCTTTGCTCTCCCTAAAGTGTATTGCGCGGGAGTGTTACCCTACTCGCTCATATTTGAACGGTTTTCATATCGCAGTTCGATTCAGAAATTCTTGAAGTTAACATTTCTGCGTCTCTTAGGAAAATGCGACGCAGTTGATACACGGAATAGACGCCAATGGCTCTGCTTAAATTTTTCCACCCACACACATTTAATTTTATCGGGTTTGGGTTGTACTTCAGCTCTGTGTGTTGTCGTTTGAGTTGCCTTGCCTCACTGGTTCGCTGCTTGCCCCATGCATGGTCTCCACACAAGCACAGGTTCCAAGTAGTCTCGAACCCGGTACTCCCTCACCTATGCATTCCCTTACTAATGCTGCTATTTGTGTTTCCATCTAAAATTTGAATGTCGGGAGGTAGTTGTTGCATGTCCGTACATGTTTGTGTACGGGTAAAATGTTTTTTAAATGAATGGCATCAAGAACGAATCATATAACGATTTAGGAATGTATGTTTTTTTAGCTTTTATTGTTGCGGGTTTAATAATGAACAACACCGAATAATATTATATTTGATTTAAATCAAGAGGCTCGCCTGAGGACTTATTTGTATTGTATCAATTGCATTGAATAAATACACGGATTGAAGTAATTTATTAATTTTAATGTAGAGAGGTAAACATTTTTTGAATTGTTCTTGACCATAACATTATCCCACACAGGCTCAACTTGACCGATAACCTTCTGCAATATGAAGACATTGACCCAGCACCATCTTTTTCTCTTTCTTCTACTTTGCATTCAGATCTGCCTACTTCCTCTTTGACCGCATTACCTAACTCCGCCGCACACTCTGCTTCTTCTAAACTTGCATTGACCAAAAATTCGGCTTCTAATTCTGTCCATTCAAGTGTGAATGTATCTACTGAAATTGATGGTTTCTCTGATTCTTCTTTGCAGCCTTCTTCACGTTCCCTCGTTTCATCAAAATTTCCCTCACTATCACCGTTTAAACCGGTCAGTCGGTTATCATTTCCAGATAAGGTTCAAACTCCATTGTCTATGTCCGCTGAATCAAGCGACGTGCCATCAACACGTCTAAAAATTATAATGCCTTCAAGATCAAATGCGACTTCCAGAAAAACTTCAGCTAGCGCAATAATACGCCCAGAGTTTAATGATGAGTTTGCGCTAGAAGATGACTTCGATCAAGGCAATGCTGAAGACGAATCAGTTGCACCCGAACAGTCTTCGTTACCAGTTGACTTAACAACACCTGATGATTCGCTGTTTGTCACAGACCGCCTTCATAACGCTTCTAACAGTACTGCCATTACTAATGACTCTAACACTAATGTTAATAATGGTAATAAAGATGCTACTACTGGCAGCACGGTTTCAAGGGACCCAACCAAGCCTTCGGAAATTGTTGACAACATTGATGTTTTGCCTCCATTTCTTTCTAATAGAACCACTCCTGCTCCCACTCAGCTAGAGCCTCAAGACGATCCAGTTACAGTCCCATTGCGTACCAACCTCAAACCTATTGCCCAGTTGTCCCCAAATGCTTCGTTCGTCAGGATTCTCTCCAGACACATTTCTGATGGAGCCTCCGACGTTCAGTCGATAAAGAGTGTCAAAAGACTACGTTTGCGACCACTAACCCTTGCTCGACCAATCACTACAACTACCGAAACAAATAAAGACGTTGCTACACTTTCAGGGGAGAACACGGTAGACGATAGCCAAACAGTTAACACTGCGGTTGCAGAAACTGTAATTTCAAATGAGACAGACGGGGATACAAGTACGGTTTCTTCTGGTCTTTCGGGCTTACGAGCACTTCTTCCATTTCCTAAACGTGTCCGTGAAGGTAACACACTATCTTCAACTACAGCTGCTAATGATAGAGAAGTAACAAGTACCACACGCGCTAGTCTGAGCGACGAAAAATCTACAACAAGCAGGCCTAAATTAGAACGTCTGTCATCTTTGAGAAATTCTTTGTCTGCTGTTGCTGATTCAGCGTTAAATGTTCGTCCTTCTTATCGTCTGACCTCCAGATTATCATCGAATCATCCCGCTGCAAAAATTCAGTCACTTTCATCGGACAATGATTCACAAAATTCATTCACGAGAACTAGGTTCAGAACACCATCTTTCCGTCCAAATTCAGAAAATGCCGATAAAAAAGACATTATTCCAAGAATTCAAGTTAAATTTCAGTCCAGCCCCATATCCTTCAAAGGGTTTGATTTGAAATCTTCATTTGGAAGGTTAACAAATATAAGACGGGAACCTTTAACAGAATCTCCCAACAAGTTGCCCTTGTCAACAACAAAACCCCCAGAAATGGAGATCCCCGTCGCCACGGAAATTAAAATCGAAGTGACAACTGCGATCTACGACGATTATGAAGAACCTTTTGAGTATTATGACTTCGCAGTCGATGCAACGGCTCAGGAAGAAGAGAACCCCACAGTAGATGAAATGGTTAAGGAATACGCCAGTCCCGCAGTAGAGGAAATGGTTCATGAAGAAGACTTTCCGGCAGTAGATGATACGGTTAAGGAAGACGTCAGTCCCGCAGTAGATGAAACGGTTAAGGAAGATGCCAGTCTTGCAGTAGATGAAACGGTGAAGGAAGAATACAGTTCAGTTACTGTAGCTGCAGAAGTGGAGGACAAGGTAGAGAGTGAATCAGTTGTGATCAAGACCACCAGTCCAGAGCCTTCAAGCATTCCAAAAATCCATTTGCCCTTCCCGAAACGATTGGCCACGACAGAATTCACGGCTTTAGAACATGATTCCGCCGTTGTAACCACAACCCAATCCACTTCGGATGTATCACGTTCTTTTCAACAACTATTGAAAACCAAGACAAAATTGATATCGACGACAACTGAGAGTCCAACGACAGTCACCACAAGTAGCCGATCATATGATGATGATGATGTTGTAATTGTGTCGGAAAGCACGACAACAGCCAAATCTCCTATCAAGTTGTCCACGTTGCGAAAACTTTCCAAAGAGAAGGTAGCACAATCTACTGATCCGCCCTCTAAAACTAATCAGCAATCGATGGAAGTTACTGGTTCTTTAGATCAGGAATCTAAATTATCGGAGAAAAACACTAATAGTACAAAGGCCCATCCTTTACTAGCTTCACTTAGAACTAGAACATCACCCCAAAATGATGATAAACCTAATAGTGATAACGATAATAAAAATAATAATTATAGTCATAATCCTTCTTCCCCTGCTGATAACTCTTCCAGCAAGCTAAGTATAAATAATTTTTTATTTAAATCCACAGTTTCTCTTAAAGCAGACAGCTCTCCCACGCCCTCAGTAGAACCTATACCTATCTTTGGCCTTTCCAATTCCACTATCTCTGCTTCTTCTTCTGTTTCATCTTCCCCCACTCCTAAACCATCTGCCGGACGTCTTGGGCACTTGTTCCCGACTCCCAGATCTGATGTTGCTGTGTCCTTGAGGTAGGTTATCGGTTGTATTCCTTAACCTATAGCTACGAGCTGCTGCCGCCACCGCTGTAAATTAGAAACCTTCTTCAGAACCAACAGAATGGCTTTGAAATTGTTTTAGTTATTCTAGTTTTACGAAGCAGCATGGCTCGTCTAAACTGAACCTTCTTAACAGTTTTAATGATTGCATCTTTCTTAGAAGCGTAGAATAATGGGAGAGTCTTTCTTTACCAATGGCCCGTGTTTTGTAGTTCTTATAGTGGGACGACGTAGCTATATCTCAGGCCCAGTTTTGGCATTGACATCTTCGGCTCTTGTGTTGCCTCTTCATTAACATTAATAATCGAAATAAATGCAAACGTAGTTTCTTCTTCTAGAAGTCGTTTAGGTATTTTGTTATATAATAATTTCGAATGAGATCTTTCATTTCTGTGGATGCCTCCTTTGCCTTGCTTTTCTGTTTTTCCATGCATATTGAAAACATCAACAAACTTTTCATCGGAAGTGTCCGTGGTTCTTTACTCAACCATGTTTTTTAATCTAACAAACTGTAAACTGTCCCTGAGCTTCTCATGTCTATCTTCTTCCTTGTTCCATACTTTCTTCCAACCTTTTTCTATCGACACCGGAAACCACTGAGCTGAATACATGACAATGACTTGGATTATGAATAAATTATTATAGTCACACACTTGGTACATGAACAACGACTGTGACATAACGAATGCGCATCTGACATCTTTTAGCATGAATTTCGCGGTGACAAAACGTTGTAAACTTCCTTGCCAACTACACAAATGACATCTGACAAACCTTGACAATGACCCTACACATGTGACCTGAACAGCAACCAAATACACCCAGACCCAATATACATGACGTTTGTGCCTACCTTATAACGACCATAGAACTGCTGTACTGATGCATCTTGCTACACATACACCAGTTCTAACGAGGGTTGAATACTACAAACGACACTGAGCAGCTCTAACTTCGCTGCTTTTGATTGCTTTTTTACTTGTATTCTTTCACGGACGCCATTGTCAATGTTGCTTCCGATATCAAGAGCATGGGACGGTGACGCCGCTAAGCGTTACACACGACGTATAGAAAAAACAAACGTAACCCAAATTGTGCTATACCGGAACTGATGATGTAGTGCATATATAATAGAACTACACTACAATAATTAGATGTTAACATAGTCTAATACTCTAGAGAATGTCGCCCTAGATTGCATGATGCTGTTCTGCTGTATGACTAACCTAAACCATAGCTTCCATAACTAGACGAATAACGAATGTAGTAGTTTAAGCATCATAACTCCTGTAGCACCACACTAGTCCAGCATAGAAGCCTTACTATGAGAGTGTTCATGTTTATGTCCAGTGCATTCGGCTTAACTTAGTTTGTTCAACAATACAAGTGCAATATACTTTGATGATATATTTATATTTTCATGAAATATTTTCAACTCAGGCATATTTCAAATAACAAATGAAATAATTTTGTTGAGAACATCAAAATTACCGGTAACTCATTTCAGGATTTTGTTGCGGTGGAATACGTTGAAGGATGTGTAATATTATTCTTTACTTTGTCCAGGACAAGCCCGAAGAGCGCCAGCCAGCCTCAGGGGAAAGTATCTACCGACAGTTCCCGTCCTGCGAGGTGAGATCAAACGAGTACTAAATCAGTTTACATTACGTTGGTCATTACGTTGGTAATTACGTTGGTTATCATATTCCTATCTTCTATTAGACGAGTTTTGGACCAATAGATTGTTTTGAGCCTCATAGGTCCATCAATCATAAATAGACGTAAAATTGATCAACGCCCAATCAACTATACATTTTACGTCACGCAGTCCTGCAGCTGAACTGCCACTCTACGGGACTACGAAAGAGAGTTTCACCCTCTATTGAAAACAGCCTTCATATGTTGAGGAGACATTCCTCACTTATAAAGCAGGTCATTGCCGGGGTGCTCTGAAGGCTACTGGCCGATCTCTTAGAAGCTCATAAGGGTGTACACATTTTTCAGAAAATCTTGCAGCAATCAATCTACATCAAAGTATATATGTTTTGCTTACTTATATGTTAGTCAGTCAGTTCTCTTTTTATATTTCTCAATTGCACCATTTCCATCTTCTATTTTTACTAGCATCGCAATCACCTGATACCGGTTGCCTATCAATCACAACAGTTCTCGGTGATGCAACAATCAGGAGACATGCGTCATCACACGACCGAAGCACGCTGACTAATGCCTCGGTACTGAATATTATTAAAGAACAACAGTTCTCGGTGATGCAACAATCAGGAGACATGCGTCCTCGTACGACCGAAGCACGCTGACTAATGCCTCGGTACTGAATATTATTAAAGAACAACAGTTCTCGATGATGCAACAATCAGGAGACATGCGTCATCACACGACCTAAGCACGCTGACTAATGCCTCGGTACTGAATATTATTAAAGAACAACAGTTCTCGGTGATGCAACAATCAGGAGACATGCGTCATCACACGACCGAAG
>SDVV010001999.1:0-24017 GCA_016164225.1 Gammarus roeselii
TATCACGCGTAATTTCTTCACGTATAGGGTTGTCGAAGATTGGAACAGACTTCCCGCGGAAGTTGTGAACAGCGATACAATCGAAACGTTTAAATCACGGCTCGATAAATTCTACCAAAATCGCCGCTAAATAGCTCCCATCTATAGCACTTTCACCAGTATATTCGTGAAAAATGGTGTTCGACATTGACACCCATACGGTTAAATTAGTGCCAGGACCTGGCACTGGCACGGTAAATAAGGTGCCCGGCATTGGTACCTGCTCGTTGTAATTCGGTTTTCGAGGAATGAAACTGTACAATCTCAGATCAACACCGTGTGTGTTGATGTGGTCTGTGGCTTATCTTCAGGTGCTTGTTTGAGTTGTTTCGATAATCATTGTTAAATGTTATTTCCTTCAACAAACTTTCCCGTTCTCGATCTATTAAAACAGATGTCGTTCTACTTCAGAACTTACCTCCTTCTATTAAAAGGCAACCCAGTGTGGGCCAAAAGGCCTGTTGTTGTCTTAATACACTTGTAAACACTTGTAAACACACTTGGTGAACATTTCTGGGTGAATCGAGATGGCACCACATTAGGTGAACATTCATGGGTGATGAGAGACGGCAACACTTGGTGAGCATTCTTGGGTGATGAGAGATGGCATTACATTTGGTGAACATTCTTGGGTGATGAGAGATGGCATCACACTTGGTGAACATTCCTGGGTAATGAGAGATGACACTACACTTGGTGAACATTCTTGTGTGATGCGAGACTGCACCACACTAGGCGAATATTCTTAGGTGTTGAGAGCTGACACCACACTTGGTGAACATATTTAGGCGATAAGAGATTGCACCACACTTGGTTAATATTCTTGAGTGATGAGAGATGGCACCACACTTGGTGAACATTCTTGGGTGACAAGAGATTGCACCACACTTGGTGAATATTCATGGGGTATGAAAGATTGCACTACACATGGCGAACATTCTTGGGTGATGAGAGATAGCCCCACATTGGTG
This sequence comes from Gammarus roeselii, assembly GCA_016164225.1. Lineage (NCBI taxonomy): Eukaryota > Metazoa > Arthropoda > Malacostraca > Amphipoda > Gammaridae > Gammarus > Gammarus roeselii. The sequence continues at coordinate 1,011 of SDVV010001999.1, forward strand.
AATATACTTTGGGTGCTGAGAGATGGCACCACACTGGGTGAACATTTCTTGGGTGATGAGAGATTGCACCAAACTTGGTGAATATCCTTGAGTGATGAGAGAAGGCACTACACTCGGTGAACATTCGTGGGTGATGAGAGATTGCACCACACTTGGTGAATATTCTTGGTTGATGAGAGATGGCACCACACTTGGTGAACATTCGTGGGTGATGAGAGATTGCACCACTAATGGGGAATATTTCTGAGTGGTGAGAGATGACACCACACTTAATGAACATTTTTGAGTGATGTGAGATGGCACCACACTTGGTTAATATTCTTGAGTGATGAGAGATGGCACCACACATGGTGAACATTCTTGGGTGATGAAAGACGACACCACACTTGGTGAACATTCCTGGGTAATTAGAGATAACATCAAGCTTGGTGAACATTCTTGGGTGATGGGAGATTGCACCACATTGGTGAATATTCTTGGGTGATGAAAGACGACACCACACTTGGTAAACATTCCTGGGTAATTAGAGATAACATCAAACTTGGTGAACATTCTTGGGTGATGAGAGATGGTACCACACTTGGTGAACATTTTTGGGTGAATCGAGATGGCACCACATTTGGTGAACATTCATGGGTGATGAGAAATGGCACCACAAATGGTGAATATTCTTGGGTGATGAAAGACGACACCACACTTGGTGAACATTCCTGGGTAATTAGAGATAACATCAAACTTGGTGAACATTCATGGGTGATGATCGATTGCACCACATTGGTGAATATTCTTGGGCGCCGAGAGATGGCACAACACTTGGTGAACATTTATTGGGTGATGCGAAATTGCACCACACTTGGTGAATATACTTGAGTTATGAGAGATGGGACCACACTTGGTGAACATTTTTGGGTTACAAGAGATTGCACTACACTTGGTGAATATTCTTGGAATATGAGAGATGGCACTACACTTGGTGAACATTTTTGGGTGATGTGAGACTGCACCACCCTAGGGGAATATTCTTAAGTGTTGAGAAATGACATCGCAGTTGGTGAACATTCTCAGGTGATGAGAGATTGCACCACACTTGGTGGATATCCTTAGGTGATGAAAGATGGCTCAACACTTGATGAACATTCATGGGTGATGAGATATTTCACCACACTCGGTGAATATTCTTGAGTGATGAGAGATGGCACCACACTTGGTGAACATTCTTGTGTGATGGGAGATTGCACCACACTTGGTGAACATTCTTGGGTGATGAGAGATGGCACCACACTTGGTGAACATTCTATGGTGATAAGAGATTGCACCACATTTGGCGAATATTCTTGGGTGATGAGCGATAGCACCAAGTTTGGTGAACACTCTTGGGTGATGAGAGATTGCACCACATTTGGTGAACATTCTTGGGTGTTGAGAGATGGCACCACACTTGGTGAAAAATCTTGGGGGATGAGAGATTGCACCACACTTGGTGAATATATTTGAGTGATGAGAGGAGGCACTACACTTGGTGAACACTCGTGGGTGATGAGAGATGGTACCACACTTGGTGATTATTTATGGGTGAATCGAGATGGCACCACATAAGGTGAACATTCATGGGTGATGAGAGATGACAACACACTTGGTGAGCATTCTTGAGTGATGAGAGATGGCACAAAATTTGGTGAACATTCTTGGGTGATGAGAGATGGCAGCACACTTGGTGAACATTCTTGGGTGATGAGAAATGGCAGCACACATATTGAACATTCTTGGGTGTTGAGAGATTGCACCACACTTGGTGAATAATCTTGGATGATGAGAGATGGCACTTCATATGGTGAACATTTTTGGCAGATGAGAGATTGCACAGCACTTGGTGGATATTCTTGGGGGATGGGCGATGGCACCACACGTGGTTAACATTCCTGAGTGATGAGAGGTGGCACCAGACATGGTGAACATTCTTGGGTTATGAGAGATGGCACCACACTTGATGAACATTTTTGGGTGATAGAGATGACACCACACTTGGCGAAAATTCGTAAGTGACGAAAGATTGCAGTACACTTGGTGAATATTCTTGGATGATGAGAGATGGCACCACACTTGGTGAACATTCATGTGTAATGGGAGATTGCACCACACTTGGTGAAAATTCTTGGGTGATGAGAGATGGCACCACACTTGGTGAACACTCTTGGGTGATAGGAGATTGCATCACACTTGGTGAATATTCCTGAGTGATTCGAGATGGCACCACACTTGGTGAATATTCATGGGTGATGGGAGAATGCACCACACTTGGTGAACATTCTTGGGTGATGAGAGATTGCACCAAACTTGGTGAATATCCTTAGAGAAGGCACTACACTTGGTGAACGTTCTTGGGTGATGAGAGATTGCATCACACTTGGTGAATATTCTTGAGTGATGAGAGATGGCATCACACTCGGTGAACATTTTTGGATGATGAGAGATGGCACCACAATTGGTGAACAGTCTTGGGTGATGAGAGATTGCACTACACTTAGTGAACATATAGGGTGATGTGAGATGGCACAGCATTTGGTGAACATTCTTGGGTGATGAGAGATTGCACAATACTTGGTGAACATTCTTGGGTGTTGAGAGATGGCACCACACTTGGTGAACAATCATAGGTGATTAGAGATGACACCACACATGGTGAACATTCTTGGGTGAAGAGAGATGGCACCATACTTGGTAAACATTCATGGGTGATGAGAGTTGGCACCTCACTTGGAATAACACTCATTGGTGATGTTAGAAGGCACCACACTTGGTGAACATTCATGGGTGATGAGAGATTGCACTAAACTTGGTGAATATCCTTGGAGAAGGCACTACACTTGGTGAACATTAGTGAGTGATGAGAGATTGCATCACACTTGGTGAATATTAATGGGTGATGAACGATAGCACCACACTTGGTGAACATTCCTGGATGATGAGAGATGGCACCACACTTGGTGAACATTCATGTGTGATGGGTGATTGCATCACAATTGGTGAACATTCTTGGGTGATGAGAGATGGCACCACACTTGGTGAACATTCGTGGGTAATAAGAGATTGCATCAGACTTGGTGAATATTCCTGAGTGATGAGAGATGGCACCACACTTGGTGAATATTCTTGGGTGATGAGAGAATGCATCACATTTGGTGAACATTCTTGGGTGATGAGAGATTGCATCACACTTGGTGAATATCCTTCAGTGATGAGAGATGGCATCACACTTGGTGAACATTTTTGGATGATGAGAGATGGCACCACACTTGGTGAACTTTCATGGGTGATGATATTGCACTACACTTAGTGAACATATAGGGTGATGAGAGATGGCACAACATTTGGTGAACATTCTTGGGTGATGAGGGATTGAACAACACTTGGTGATCATTCTTGGGTGTTGAGAGATGGCACCACACTTGGTGAACAGTAATAGGTGATGAGAGATGGCTCCACACATGGTGTACATTCCTGGGTGAAGAGAGATGGCACTACACGTTGTAAACATTCATGAGTGATATGAGATGGCACCACACTTGATGAACACTATTGAGTGATGATAGAAGGCACCACACCTGGTGAACATTCATGGGTGATGAGAGATTGCACCAAACTTGGTGAATATCCTTTGAGAAGGCACTACACATGATTAACATCCGTGAGTGATGAGAGATTGCACCACACTTGGTGAATATTCATGGGTGATGAGCGATAGCACCACACTTAGTGAACATTCTTGAGTGATGAGAGATTGCAACACACATGGTGAATATTCTTGAGTGGTGAGAGATGACACCACACTTGGTGAACATTTTTGAGTGATGCGAGATGGCATAACACTTGTTGAATATTCTTGTGTGATGAGAGATGACACCACACTTGGCGAACATTCTTGGGTGATGAGAGATGGTACCACACTTGGTGAACATTTATGGGTGAATCGAGATGGCACCAAATTAGGTGAACATTCATGGGTGATGAGAGATGGCAACACTTGGTGAGCATTCTTGGGTGATGAGAGATGGCACCACATTTGGTGAACATTCTTTGGTGATGAGAGATGGCATCACACTTGGTGAACATTCTTGGGTGATGAGAGATTACACCAAACTTTGTGAATTTTATTGAGTGATGAGAGATGGTACCACACTTGGTGAACATTTCTGGGTGAATCGAGATGGCACCAAATTAGGTGAACATTCATGGGTGATGAAAGATGGCAACACACTGGTGAGCATTCTTGGGTGATGAGAGACGGCACCACATTTGATGAACATTCTTGGGTGATGAGAGATGGCACCACATTTGGTGAACATTCTGGGATGATGAGAGATGGCAGTACACTTATTGAACATTCTTGGGTGATGAGAGATTGCACCACACTTGGTGAATAATCTTGGATGACGAGAGATGGCACTTCATATGGTGAACATTCTTGGGTGAAGAGAGATGGCACTACACTTTTTAAACATTCATGAGTGATGAGAGATGGCACCACACTTGGTGAACACTATTGGGTGATGTTAGAAGGCACCACACTTGGTGAACATTCATGGGTGATGAGGGATTGCACAGCACATGGGAACATTCTTGGGTGAAGAGAGATGGCACTACACTTTGTAAACATTCATGAGTGATGAGAGATGGCACCACACTTGGTGAACACTATTGGGTGATGTTAGAAGGCTCCACACTTGGTGAACATTCATGGATGATGAGAGATTGCACCAAACTTGGTGAATATCCTTAGAGAAGGCATTACACTTGATTACCATTCGTGAGTGATGAGAGATTGCACCACACTTGGTGAATATTCATGGGAATAGTGATAGCACCACACTTGATGAACAATCTTGAGTTATGAGAGATTGCAACACACATGGTGAATATTCTTGAGTGGTGAGAGATGACACCACACTTGGTGAACATTTCTGGGTGAATCGAGATGGCACCACATTAGGTGAACATTCATGGGTGATGAGAGATGGCAACACTTGGTGAGCATTCTTGGGTGATGAGAGATGGCACCACATTTGGTGAACATTCTTGAGTGATGAGAGATGGCATCACACTTGGTGAACATTCTTGGGTGATGAGAGATTGCACCACACTCTGTGAATTTTATTGAGTGATGAGAGATGGTACCACACTTGGTGAACATTCATGGGCGATAAGAGATGGCCCCACATTTTTGAATACTACTCTTGGGTGCTGAGAGATGGCACCACACTTGGTGAACATTTCTTGGGTGATGCGAAATTGCATCACACTTGGTGAATATTCTTGAGTTATGAGAGATGGGACCACACTTGGTGAACATTTTTGGGTGACAAGAGATTGCACCCCACTTGGTGAATATTCTTGGGGTATGAAAGATTGCACTACACATGGCGAACATTCTTGGGTGATGAGAGATAGCCCCTCATTGGTGAATATTCTTTGCTGCTGAGAGATGGCACCACACTGGGTGAATATTTCTTGGGTGATGAGAGATGTCACCACACTTGGTGTATATTCATGTGTAATGGGAGATTGCACCACACTTGGTGAAAATTATTGGGTGATGAGTGATGGCACCACACTTGGTGAACACTCTTGGGTGACAGGAGATTGCATCACACTTGGTGGATATTCCTGAGTGATTAGAGATGGCACCACACTTGGTAAATATTCTTGGGTGATGGGAGAATGCACCACACTTGGTGAACATTTTCGGGTGATAAGAGATTGCATCACACTTGGTGAATATTAATGGGTGATGAGCGATAGCACCACACCTGGTGAACATTCCTAGATGATGAGAGATGGCACCACACTTGGTGATCATTCATGTGTGATGGGTGATTGCATCACACTTGGTGAACATTCCTGGGTGATGAGAGATGGCACCACGCTTGGTGAACATTCTTGGGTGATAAGAGATTGCATCACACTTGGTGAATATTCCTGAGTGATGAGAGATGGCACCACACTTGGTGAATATTCCTGGGTGATGCGAGATTGCACCACACATGGTGACCATTTTCGGGTGATGAGAGATAGCATCACACTTGGTGAATATTCTTGGGTGACGAGAGATGGCACCACACTTGGTGAACATTCATGGGCGATAAGAGATGGCCCCACATTGGCGAATACTCTTGGGTGCTGAGAGATGGCACCAAACTAGGTGAACATTTCTTGGGTGATGCGAAATTGCATCACACTTGGTACACATTTATGGGTGAATCGAGTCGGCACCACATTAGGTGAACATTCATGGGTGATGAGAGATGGCAACACTTGGTGAGCATTCTTGGGTGATGAGAGATGGCATAACATCTGGTGAACATTCTTGGGTGATGAGAGATGGCATCACACTTGGTGAACATTCTTGGGTGATGAGAGATTGCACCACACTTTGTGAATTTTATTGAGTGATGAGAGATGACACCACATTCGGCGAACATTCTTGGGCGATAAGAGATGGCCCCACTTTGGTGAATACTCTTGGGTGCTGAGAGATGGCACCAAACTTGGTGAACATTTCTTGGGTGATGCGAAATTGCACCACAGTTGGTGAATATTCATGAGTGATGAGAGATGGGACCACACTTGGTGAACATTTTTGGGTGACAAGAGATTGCACCACACTTGGTGAATATGTGTGGGGTATGTAAGATTGCACTACACATGGCGAACATTCTTGGGTGATGAGAGATAGCCCAACATTGGTGAATATTCTTTGGTGCTGAGAGGTGGCACCACACTGGGTGAACATTTCTTGGGTGATGAGAGATTGCACCGAACTTGGTGAATATCCTTGAGTATGAGAAAAGGCACTACACTTGGTGAACATTCGTGGGTGATGAGAGATCGTACCACACTTGGTGAATATTCTTGGGTGATGAGAGATGGCACCACACTTGGTGAACATTCATGGGTGATGAGAGATTGTACCACTAATGGGGAATATTTCTGAGTGGTGAGAGATGACACCACACTTATTGAACATTTTTGAGTGACAAGAGATGGCACCACACTTGGTTAATATTCTTGAGTGATGAGAGATGGCACCACACTTGGTGAACATTCTTGGGTGATGAGAGATGGTACCACACTTGGTGAACATTTATGAGTGAATCGAGATGGCACCACATTAGGCGAACATTCAAGGGTGATGACAGATGGCAACACTTGATGAGCATTTTCGGGTGATGAGAGATAGCACCACATTTGGTGAACATTCTTGGGTGATGAGAGATGGCACCACTCTTGGTGAACATTCTTGGGTGATGAGAGATGGCAGCACACTTGGTTAACACTCCTGGGTGATGAGAGATTACACCACACTTGGTGAATAATCTTGGATGATGAGAGATGGCACTACCTTTGTTGAACATTCATGGCAGATGAGAGATCGCACAACACTTGGTGAATATTCTTGGAGGATGAGAGATGGCACCACACTTGGTGAACATTTTTGAGTGATGATTGATTGCACCACACTTGGTGAACATGTAGGGTGATGAGATATGGCACAACATTTGGTGAACATTCTTGGGTGATGAGGGATTGCACAACACTTGGTGAACATTCTTGGGTGTTGAGAGATGGCACCACACTTGATGAACAATGATAGGTGATGAGATATGGCACCACACATGGTGAACATTCTTGGGTGAAGAGAGATGGCACTACGTTATGTAAACATTCATGAGTGATGAGAGATGGCACCACACTTGGTGAACACTATTGGGTGATGTTAGAAGGCACCACACTTGGTGAACATTCATGGGTGATGAGAGATTGCACCAAACTTGGTGAATATCCTTAGAGAAGGCACTACACTTGATTAACATTCGTGAGTGATGAGAGATTGCACCACACTTGGTGGATATTCATGGGTGATGAGCGATAGCACGACACTTGGTGAACATTCTTGAGTGATGATAGATGGTACCACACTTGGTGATTATTTATGGGTGAATCGAGATGGCACCACATTGGGTGAACATTCATGAGTGATGAGAGATGGCAACACACTTGGTGAGCATTCTTGAGTGATGAGAGATGGGACCACATTTGGTGAACATTCTTGGGTGATGAGAGATGGCACCACACTTGGTGAACATTCTTGGGTGATGAGAGATGGCACCACACTTGATGAACATTTTTGGGTGATGAGAGATGACACCACACTTGCCGAAAATTAGTAAGTGACGAAAGATTGCAGCACACTTGGTGAACATTCCTGGATGATGAGAGATGGCACCACACTTGGTGAACATTCATGTGTAATGTGAGATTGCACCACACCTGGTGAAAATTCTTGGGTGATGAGAGATGGCACCACACTTGGTGAACATTCTTGGGTGATAAGAGATTGCATCACACTTTGTGAATATTCCTGAGTGATGAGAGATGGCACCACACTTGGTGAATATTCATGGGTGATGAGAGAATGCACCACACTTGGTGATTATTCTTGGGTGATGAGAGATTGCACCAAACTTGGTGAATATCCTTAGAGAAAGCACTACACTTGGTGAGCATTCTTGGGTGATTAGAGATTGCATCACACTTGGTGAATATTCTTGTGTGATGAGGGATGGCATCACACTCGGTGAACATTTTTGGATGATGAGAGATGGCACCACAATTGGTGAACATTCATGGGTGATGAGAGATTGCACCACACTGGTGTACATACAGGGTGATGAGAGATGGCACAACATTTGGTGAACATTCTTGGGTGATGAGAGATTGCACAACACTTGGTGAATATTCTTGGATGATGTGCGATAGCACCACGTTTGGTGAACACTCTTGGGTGATGAAAGATGGCACCACACTTGGTGAACATTCTTGGATGATGAGAGATGACACCACACTTGGTAAACATTCATGGGTGATGAGAGATGGCACTACACATGGCGAACATTCTAGGGTGATGAGAGATAGCCCCACATTGGTGAATATTCTTTGGTGCTGAGAGATGGCACCACACTGGGTGAACATTTCTTGGGTGATGAGAGATTGCACCGAACTTGGTGAATATCCTTGAGCGATGAGAGAAGGCACTACACTTGGTGAACATTCGTGGGTGATGAGAGATTGCACCACACTTGGTGAATATTCTTGGGTGATGAGAGATGGCACCACACTTGGTGAACATTCGTGGGTGATGAGAGATTGTACCACTAATGGAGAATATTTCTGAGTGGTGAGAGATGACACCACACTTATTGAACATTTTTGAGGGACGAGAGATGGCACCACACTTGGTTAATATTCTTGAGTGATGAGAGATGGCACCACACTTGGTGAACATTCTTGGGTGATGAGAGATGGTACCACACTTGGTGAACATTTATGAGTGAATCGAGATGGCACCACATTAGGTGAACATTCAAGAGTGATGCGAGATGGCAACACTTGATGAGCATTTTCGGGTGATGAGATATGGCACCACATTTGGTGAACATTCTTGGGTGATGAGAGATGGCACCACACTTGGTGAACATTCTTGGGTGATGAGAGATAGCAGCACACTTGGTTAACACTCCTAGGTGATGAGAGATCACACCACACTTGGTGAATATTCTTGGATGATGTGAGATGGCACTACCTTTGTTGAACATTCATGGCAGATGAGAGATCGCACAACACTTGGTGAATATTCTTGGAGGATGAGAGATGGCACCACACTTGGTGAATATTTTTGAGTGATGATAGATTGCACCACACTTGGTAAACATATAGGGTGATGAGATATGGCACAACATTTGGTGAACATTCTTGGGTGATGAGGGATTGCACAACACTTGGTGAACATTCTTGGGTGTTGAGAGATGGCACCACACTTGGTGAACAATGATAGGTGATGAGAGATGGCACCACACATGGTGAACATTCTTGGGTGAAGAGAGATGGCACTACACTTTGTAAACATTCATGAGTGATGTTAGAAGGCACCACACTTGGTGAACATTCATGGGTGATGAGAGATTGCACCAAACTTGGTGAATATCCTTAGAGAAGGCACTACACTTGATTAACATTCGTGAGTGATGAGAGATTGCACCACACTTAGTGGATATTCATGGGTGATGAGCGATAGCACCACACTTGGTGAACATTCGTGAGTGATGAGAGATTGCAACACACATGGCGAATATTCTTGAGTGGTGAGAGATGACACAACACTTGGTGAACATTTTTGAGTGATGATAGATGGCACTACACTTGGTGAACATTCCTGAGTGATGAGAGATGGCACCACACTTGGTGAATATTCATGGGTGATGAGAGAATGCACACTACTGGTGAACATTCCTGGGTGATGAGAGATTGCACCAAACTTGGTGAATATCCTTAGAGAAGGCACTACACTTGGTGAACATTCATGGGTGATGAGAGATTGCATCACACCTGGTGAATATTCTTGAGTGATGAGAGATGGCAAATACACTGGTGAGCATTCTTGGGTGATGAGAGATGGCACCACATTTGTTGAACATTCTTGGGTGATGAGAGATGGCACCACACTTGGTGAACATTCTGGGATGATGACAGATGGCAGTACACTTATTGAACATTCTTGGGTGATGAGAGATTGCACCACACTTGGTGAATAATCTTGGATGATGAGAGATGGCACTACAAATGGTGAACTTTTTTGGCTGATGAGAGATTGCACAGCACTTGGTGAATATTCTTGGGGGATGAGAGATGGCACCACACTTGGTGAACATTTATGAGTGATGAAAGATGGTACCACACATGCTGAATATTCCTGAGTGATGCGAGGTGGCGCCAGACATGGTGAACATTCTTGGGTGATGAGAGATGGCACCGCACTTGATGAACATTCTTGGGTGATGAGAGATGACACCACACTTGGCGAATATTCGTAAGTGACGAAAGATTGCAGCACACTTGGTGAACATTCCTGGATGATGAGAGATGGCACCACACTTGGTGAAGGTTCATGTGTATTGTGAGATTGCACCACACTTGGTGAAAATTCTTGGGTGATGGGAGATGGCACCACACTTGGTGAACATTCTTGGGTGATAAGAGATTGCATCACACTTGGTGAATATTCTTGAGTGGTGAGAGATGGCTCCACACTTGGTGAACATTTTTGAGTGATGAGAGATGGCAGCACATTTGTCGAATATTCTTGAGTGATGAGAGATGACACCATACTTGGTGAACATTCTTGGGTGACGAAGGATGGTACCACACTTGATGAACATTTTTGGGTGAATCGAGATGACACCACATTTGGTGAACATTCATGGGTGATTAGAAATGGCACCACACTTGGTGAATATTCTTGGGTGATGAAATACGACACCACACTTGGTAAACATTCCTGGGTTATAGGAGATAGCATCAAACTTGATGAACATTCATGGGTGATGAGAGATTGCACCACATTGGTGAATATTCTCGGGTGCCGAGAGATGGCACAACACTTGGTGAACATTTCTTGGGTGATGCGGAATGGCACCACACTTGGTGAATATTCTCGAGTGATGAGAGATGGGACCACACTTGGTGAACATTTCTGGGTTACAAAAGCTTGCACCACACTTGGTGAACATTCTTGAGTGATGAGAGATGGCACCACACTTGATGGACATTTTTGGGTGATGAGAGATGACACCACACTTGGCGAAAATTAGTAAGTGACGAAAGATTGCAGCACACTTGGTGAACATTCCTGGATGATGAGAGATGGCACCACACTTGGTGAACATTCATGTGTAATGTGAGATTGCACCACACCTGGTGAAAATTCTTGGGTGATGAGAGATGGCACCACACTTGGTGAACATTCATGGGTGATAGGAGATTGCATCACACTTTGTGAATATTCCTGAGTGATGAGAGATGGCACCACACTTGGTGAATATTCATGGGTGATGAGAGAATGCACCACACTTGGTGAACATTCTTGGGTGATGAGAGATTGCACCAAACTTGATGAATATCCTTAGAGAAGGCACTACACTTGGTGAGCATTCTTGGGTGATTAGAGATTGCATCACACTTGGTGAATATTCTTGAGTGATGAGGGATGGCATCACACTCGGTGAACATTTTTGGATGATGAGAGATGGCACCACAATTGGTGAACTTTCTTTGGTGATGAGTGATTGCACCACACTTGGTGTACATACAGGGTGATGAGAGATGGCACAACATTTGGTGAACATTCTTGGGTGGTGAGAGATTGCACAACACTTGGTGAATATTCTTGGATGATGTGCGATAGCACCACGTTTGGTGAACACTCTTGGGTGATGAAAGATGGCACCACACTTGGTGAACATTCTTGGATGATGAGAGATGACACCACACTTGGTAAACATTCATGGGTGATGAGAGATGGCACCACACTTGGTGAACATTCTTGAATGATGGAAGATGGCACCACACTTGGTGAACACCCTTGGGTGATGAGAGATGGCATTGCAGTTGGTGAACGTTCTTGGGTGATAAGAAATTGCACCACACTTGGTGAATATTCTTGGTTGATGAGCGATAGCACCACGTTTGGTGAACACTTTTGGGTGATGAGAGATTACACCAAACTTGGTGAATATCCTTGAGTGATGAGAGAAGGCACTAAACTTGGTGAACACTCGTGAGTGATGAGAGATTGCACCACACTTGGTGAATATTCTTGGGTGATGAGAGATTGCACCACAAATGGTGAATATTTTTGAGTGGTGAGAGATGGCACCACAGTTGGTGAACATTTTTGAGTGATGAGAGATGGCACCACATTTGGTGAACATATTGGGTGATAAGAGATGACACCACACTTGGTGAACATTCTTGGATGATGAGAGATGGCAGCACATTTGGTGAACAATCTTGGGTGATGAGAGATTGCACCACACTTGGTGAATATTCTTGGATGATGAGAGATGGCACTACATTTGGTGAACATTCTCGGGTGATGAGAGATTGCACAACACTTGGGGAACATTCTTGGGTGTTGAGATATGGCACCACACTTGATGAACATTCTTGGATGATGAGTGATAACACCACACTTGGTAAACATTCTTGGGTGATGCCAGATGGCATCACACTTGGTGAACATTCTTGGATGATGATAGATGGCATCACACTTGGTGAACATTCTTGGGTGTTGAGAGATGGCACCACACTTGATGAACATTTTTGGATGTTGAGAGATGACAGCACACTTGGTAAACATTCTTGGGTGATGAGATTTGACACCACTCTTGGTGACCATTCTGGTGTGATGGGAGATTGCACCACATTTGGCGAACATTCATGGGTGATGAAAGATGGCACCACCCTTGATTAACATTCTTGGATGATGAGAGATGACACCACACTTGGTTAACATTCTAGGGTGATGAGAGATTCCACCACATCGGTGAATATTCTTGGGTGCCGCGAGATGCCACAACCCTTGGTGAACATTTCATGGGTGATGCAAGATGGCACCACACTTGGTGAATATTCTTGAGTGATGAGAGGTGGGACCACACTTGGTGAACATTTCTGGGTTACAAGAGATTGCACCACACTTGGTAAATATTCTTGGGGTATGAGAGATGGCACTACACTTGGTGAACATTCTTGGGTGATGTGAGACTGCACCACACTTGGTGAATATTCTTGAGTGTTGAGAGATGACACCACACTTGGTGAACATTCTTAAGTGATGAGAGATTGCACCACACTTGGTCTATATCTTTAGGTGATAAGAGATGGCACTACACTTGATGAACATTCTTGTGTGATGAGAGATTGCACCACACTCGGTGAATATTCTTGAGTGATGAGAGATGGCACCACACTTAGTGAATAATCTTGTGCGATGGGAGATTGCACCACACTTGGTGAACATTCTTGGGTGAAGAAAGATGGCACCACACTTGATGAACATTCTTGGATGATGAGAGATGACACCACACTTGGTAAACATTCTTGGGTGATGAGAGATAGCACCACACTTGGTGAACATTCTTGGATGATGAGAGATGGCCCCACACTTGATGAAAACTCTTGGGTGATGAGAGATGTCATTGCACTTGGTGAACATTCGGGGGTGACAAGAGATTGCATCACACTTGGTGAATATTCTTGGGTGATGAGCGATAGCACTACGTTTGGTGAACACTCTTGACTGAAGAGAGTTTGCACCACACTTGGTGATTATTTTTGGGTTTTGAGAGATGGCACCACACTTGGTGAACATTCATGGGTGATGATAGATGGCACCACACAGGGTGAACATTCATGGGTGAAGAGAGATGGCACCACTCTTGGCCAACATTCATTGGGGATGCGAGATGGCACCACACTTGGTGAACACTCTTTGGTGATGCTAGAAGGCACCACACTTGGTGAACATTCATGGGTGATGAGAGATTGCACCACACTTGGTGAATATCCTTGAGTGATGAGAGAAGGCACTACACTTGGTGAACACTTGTGGGTGATTAGAGATTGCACCACACTTGGTGAATATTCTTGGGTGATGAACGATAACACCACACTTGATGAGCATTCTTGGGTGTGGAGAGATCGCACCACACATGGTGAATATTCTTGAGTGGTGAGAGAAGGCACCACACTTGGTGAACATTTTTGAGTGATGAGAGATGGCACCAGACTTGGTGAACATATTGGGTGATGAGATATGACACCACACTTGGTGAACATTCTTGGGTGATGATTGATTGCAGCACACTCAGTGAAAAATCTTGGGTGATGAGAGATTGCACCACACTTGGTGAATATTCATGGATGATGAGAGATGGCACTACATTTGGTGAACATTCATGGGTTATTAGAGATTGCACAACACTTGGTGAACATTCTTGGGTGATGAGAGATTGCAATAAACTTGGTGAATATCCTTAGAGAAGGCACTACACTTGGTGAACATTCGTGGGTGATGGGAGATGGCACCACACTAAGTGAATATTCCTGGGCGATGAGCGATAGAACCACACTTGGTGAACATTCATGAGTGAGTAGGGATTGCACCACACATGGTGAATATTCTTGAGTGGTGAGAGATGGCACCACACTTGGTGAACATTTCTGAGTGATGAGAGATGGCACCACACTTGATGAATATTCCTGAGTGATGAGAGATGACACCACACTTGGCGAACATTCGTAAATGACGAGAGATTGCAGCACACTTGGAGAACATTCCTGGATGACGAGAGATGGCACTACATTTGGTGAACATTCTCTGCAGATTAGAGATTGCAAAACATTGGTGAATATTCTTGGGTGATGAGAGATGGCACCACAATTGGTGAATATTCACGTGTGATGAGCGATAGCACCACACTTGGTGAACTTTTTGGGTGATGAGAGATTGCACCACACTTGGTGAATATTCTTGAGTGATGTGAGACGGAACCACACTTGATGAACATTTTTGAGAGATGAGAGATGGCACCACACTTGGTGAATATTCGTGGGTGATGGGAGATGGCACCACACTTGGTGAACATTCTGGGTGATGAGAGATGATACCACACTTGGTGAACATTTGTGGATGAATCGAGATGGCACCACATTTGGTGAACATTTATGAGTGATGATAGATAGCACCACACATGGTGAACATCCTGAGTGATGAGAGATGGCACCAGACATGGTGAACATTCATGGGTGATGAGAGATGGCACCACACTTGATGAACATTCATGGGTGATGAGAGATGACACCACACTTGGCGAACATTCGTAAATGACGAGAGATTGCAGCACACTTGGAGAACATTCCTGGATGACGAGAGATGGCACTACATTTGGTGAACATTCTCTGCAGATTAGAGATTGCAAAACATTGGTGAATATTCTTGGGTGATGAGAGATGGCACCACAATTGGTGAACATTTATGAGTGATGATAGATGGAACCACACATGGTGAACATTCCTGAGTGATGAGAGATGGCACCAGACATGGTGAACATTCTTGGGTGAAGCGAGATGGCATCACACTTGATGAACATTCTTGGGTGATAAGTGATGACACCACACTTGGCGAACATTCGTATGTGACGAGAGATTATAGCACACTTGTGAACATTCCTGGATGATGAGAGAAGGCACCACACTTGGTGAACATTCATGTGTGATGGGAGATTGCATCACACTTGGTGAACATTCTTGGGTGATGAGAGATGGAACCACACTTGGTGAACATTCATGGGTGATGAGAGATTGCATCACACTTGGTGAATATTCCTGAGTGATGAGAGATGGCACCACACTTGTTGAATATTCTTAGGTGATGAGCGATAGCATTACACTTCGGGAACATTCATGAGTGATGAGAGATTGCACCACACATGGTGAATATTCTTGTTTGGTGAGAGATGGCATCACACTTGGTGAAAGATCCTGAGTGATGAGAGATGGCACCACATTTGATGAACATTCTTGGGTGATGAGACATTGCACCACACTTGGTGAATATTCTTGAGTGATATGAGATGACACCACACTTGGTGAACATCTTTAGGTGATGTGTGATGGTACCACACTTGGTGAACATTTTTGGGTGAATCGAGATGGCATCACATTTGGTGAACATTCATGGGTGATGAGAGATTGCACCACACTTTGTGAATATTCTTGTGTGATGCGACATGGCAGCACACTTGGTGAACATTCTTGGGTGATGAGAGATGGCCCCACATTGGTGAATATTCTTGGGTGCTGAGAGATGGCACCACACTTGGTGAACATTTCTTGGGTGATTCGAAAGTGCACCACACTAGGTGAATATTCTTGAGTGATAGAGATGGGACCACTCTTGGTGAACATTTTTGGGTGACAAGAGATTGCACCACACTTGGTGATTATACTTGGGGTATGGGGATGACACTATACTTGGTGAACATTCTTGGGTGATGAGAGATGGCTTCACATTGGTGAATATTCTTGGGTGGTGAGATATGGCACCACACTTGATGAACATTTCTTGGGTGATGAGAGATTGCACCGAACTTGGTGAATGTCCTTGAGTAATGAGAGAAGGCACTACACTTGGTGAACATTCGTGGGTGATGAGAGATTGCACCACACTTGGTGAATATTCTTGGGTGATGAGTGATAGCACCACACTTGGAGAACATTCTTGGGTGATGAGAGATTGCACCACATTTGGTGAGTATTCTTGAGTGATGAGAGATGGCACCAAACTTGGTGAACATTTTTGAGTGATGAGAGATGGCACCCCACTGGTGAATATTCTTGGGTGATGAGAGATAGCACCACACTTGGTGAACATTTTTGGGTGATGAGAGATTGCACCACACTTGGTGAACATATTGGGTGATGAGAGATGGCACAACACTTGGTGAACACTCTTGGGTGATGAGAGACGGCACTGCACTCGAGTTTCATTCATGGGTGATGTGAGATTGCACCACTCTTGGTGAATATTCTTGGGCGATGAGCGATAGCACCACAATTGTTGATTTTTCTTGGGTTATGAAAGATTTCACCACACGTGGTGAATATTCTTGAGTGATGAGAGATGGCACCACACTTGGTAAAAAAAATTGAGACATGAGAGATGGTACCACACTTGGTGAATATTCTTGGGTGATGAGAGATAGCGCCACACTTGATGAACATCCTGGGTGATGAGAGATGGTACCACACTTGGTGAACATTTGTGGGTGAATCGAGATGGCATCACATTTGGTGAACATTTATTGGTGATGAGAGATGGCACCACACTTGGTGAACATTCTTGAGTGATGAGAGATGGCACCACACTTGGCGAACATTCCTAAGTGACGAGAGATTGCAGCACACTTGGTGAACATTCCTGGATGATGAGAGATGGCACAACACTTGGTGAACTTTCATGTGTGATGAGAGATTGCATCACACTTGGTGAACATTCTTGGGTGATGGGAGATGGAACCACACTTGGTGAACATTCTTGGGTGATGAGAGATTGCATTACACTTGGTGAATATTCTTAAATGATGAGATATGACACTTCACTTGGTGAACATTCATTAGTGATGTGAGACTGCATCACACTTGGTGAATATTCTTGAGTGATGAGAGGTGGCACCAGACTTGGTGAACATTCTTGGGTGATGAGAGATGGCACCACACTTGATGAATATTCATGGGTGTTGAGAGATGGCATCACACTTGGTGAACATTCTTGGGTGATGTGAGATGGAACCACACTTGGTGAACATTCTTGGATGATGAGAGATTGCATTACACTTGGTGAATATTCTTGAGTGATGAGATATGACACTTCACTAGGTGAACATTCATTAGTGATGTGAGACTGCATCACACTTGGTGAATATTCTTGGGTGATGAGAGAAGGAACCACACTTGGTGAACATTCTTAGGTGATGAGAGATTGCATCACACTTGGTGAATATTCTTGAGTGATGAGAGGTGGCACCAGACTTGGTGAACATTCTTGGGTGATGAGAGATGGCACCACACTTGATGAATATTCATGGGTGTTGAGAGATGGCATCACACTTGGTGAATATTCATGGGTGTTGAGAGATGGCATCACACTTGGTGAACATTCTTGGGTGATGTGAGATGGAACCACACTTGGTGAACATTCTTGGATGATGAGAGATTGCATTACACTTGGTGAATATTCTTGAGTGATGAGATATGACACTTCACTTGGTGAACACTCATTAGTGATGTGAGACTGCATCACACTTGGTGAATATTCTTGGGTGATGAGAGAAGGAACCACACTTGGTGAACATTCTTGGGTGATGATAGATTGCATCACACTTGGTGAATATTACTGAGTGATGAGAGATGGCGCCACGCTTGATGAACATTTTTGGGTGATGAGAGATGACACCACACTTGGCGAACATTTCTAAGTGACGAGAGATTGCAGCACTCTTGGTGAACATTCCTGGATGAAGAGAGATGGCACCACACTTGGTGAACATTCATGTGTGATGGGAGGTTGCATCACACTTGGTGAACATTCTTGGGTGATGAGAGATGGAACCACACTTGGTGAACATTCTTGGGTGATGAGAGATTGCATCACACTTGGTGAATATTACTGAGTGATGAGAGATGGCGCCACGCTTGATGAACATTTTTGGGTGATGAGAGATGGCACCACACTTGACGAACATTTGTGGGTGGATCGAGATTGCACCAGATTTGGTGAAAATTAATGGATGATGAGAGATAGCACCACAGTTGGTGAACATTTTCGGGGGATGAAAGATATCATCACACTTGGTTAACATATTGGGTGATGAGAGATGGCACAACACTTGGTGAACATTCTTGGGCGATGAGAGATGGCACCACACATGGTGAACACTCTTGGGTGATGAGAGATGGCACCACACTTGATGAATATTCTTGGGTGATGAGAGATGGCACAAGGTATGGTGAACATTTTTGGGTGATGCGAGATGGCACCATATTTGTTGAACATTCTTCGGTGATGAGAGATAGCAGCACACTTAGTGAACATTCTTAGGTAGGAGAGATGGCACCACACTCGGTGAATATTCTTGGATGATGAGAGATGACACTTCGTTTGGTGAACATTCTTGGGTGATGAGGGATTGCACAACACTTGGTGAATATTCTTGGGTGATGAGAGAGGGCACCACACTTGGTGAACATTTATGAGCGATGAGAGATGGCATCACACTTGGTGAACATTCATGCGTGATGAGAGATAACACCACACTTGGTGAACATTCTTGGGTGATGAGAGATCGCATTACACTTGGTGAATATTCTTGAGTGATGAGATATGGCACTACACTTGGTGAACATTCATTAGTGATGTGAGACTGCATCACACTTGGTGAATATTCTTGAGTGACGTGAGATGGCACCAGACTTGGTGAACATTCATGGGTGATGAGAGATGGCACCACACATGATGAATATTCTTGGTTGTTGAGAGATGGCACCACACTTATTGAACATTCATGGGTGATGCGAGACAGCACCACACTTGGTGAATATTCTTGGATGTTGAGAGATGGCACCACACTTGGTGAACATTGTTGGCTAATGAGAGATTGCACCACGCTTGGTGCATATTCCTGAAGGAGGAGAGATGGCACCACACTTGGTGAACATTCTTTTGTGATGAAAGATTGCTCCACACTTGGTGAATATTCCTGGGTGATGAGAGGAGGCACTACACTTGGTGAACTTTCTTGGGTGATGATAAATTGCACCACACTCGGTGAATATTCTAGATAATGAGCATGAGCACCAGTTTTGGTGAACATTCATGGGTGATGAGAGATTGCACCACACTTGGTGAATGTTCTTGAGTGATGAGAGATGGCAACACACTTGGTGAACACTCTTGGGTTATGTGAGATGGTACCACACTAGGTGAATATACTTGGTTGATGAGAGATTGCACCACACTTGGTGAATATCCTTGGGTCATGAGAGAAGGCACTACACTTGGTCAACATTCGTGAGTGATGAGAGATTGCACCACACTTGGTGAATATTCTTGAGTGATGAGCGATAGCACCACACTTGGTGAACATTCTTGGGTGATGAGAGATTGCACCACACTTGGTGAATGTTCTTGAGCGATGAGAGATGGCAACACACTTGGTGAACATTTTTGAGTGATGAAAGATGGCACCACACCTGGTGAATATTCTTGAGTGATGAGCGATGGCGCCACACTTGGTGAACATTCTTGGGTGATGAGAGATGGTAACACACTTGGTGAACCTTTTTGGGTGAATTGACATGGCACCACAATTGGTGAACATTCATGGGAGATGAGAGATGGCACCACACTTGGTGAACATTCTTGGGTGATTAAAGATGGCACCATATATGGTGAACATTCCTGGGTGATGAGAGAGGGCACTACACTTGATGAATATTCTTAGTTGTTGAGATATGGCACCACACTTGGTGAACATTCTTGGGTGATGAGAGACGGCAGCACACTTGGTGAACATTTTCGGGTGAAGCGAGATGGCACCATACTTATTGAACATTAGAGTGATGAGAGATGGTTCCACACTTGGTGAATATTCTTGGGTGATGAGAGATGGCACTATACTTGATGAACCTTCTTGGGCAATGAGAGATTGCACCACACTCGGTGAATATTCTTGGGTAATGAGCGAGAGCACCAGACTTGGTGAACATTCATGGGTGATTAGAGATTGCAGCACTCTTGGTGAACATTCTTGTGTGTTGAGAGAAGGCACCACACTTGGTGAACATTCATGGGTGATGAGAGATGGCATCACACTTGGTGAACATTCTTGGGTGATGAGTGAGAGCACCACGCATCGTGAACATTCTTGGGTGATGAGAGATTGCACCACACTTGGTGAATATTCTTGGATGTTGAGAGATGGCACCACACTTGGTGAACATTGCTGGTTAATGAGAGATTGCACCACACTTGGTGCATATTCCTGAGTGAGGAGAGATGGCACCACACTTGGTGAACATTCATGTGTGATGAAAGATTGCTCCACACTTGGTGAATATTCTTGGGTGATGTGAGGTGGCACTACACATGGTGAACATTCTTGGGTGATGATAGATTGCACCACACTCGGTGAATATTCTTGGGTAATGAACGAGAGCATCAGACTT
Organism: Gammarus roeselii; assembly: GCA_016164225.1. NCBI lineage: Eukaryota > Metazoa > Arthropoda > Malacostraca > Amphipoda > Gammaridae > Gammarus > Gammarus roeselii. The sequence goes on from SDVV010001999.1 coordinate 22,689, forward strand.
GGTGAACATTCATGGGTGATGAGAGATTGCACCACACTTGGTGAATATTCTTGATTGATGAGAGATGGCAACACACTTGTTGAAAGTTTTTTATAACGAAAGATTGGCCCACACTTGGTGAATATTCATGAACGATTAGAGATGGAACTACACTTGGTGAACAATCTTCGTGTGATGAGAGATTGCACCACACTTGGTGAAAATTCTTGGGTGTTGAGAGAAGGCACCACACTGGGTGAACATTCATGGGTGATGAGAGATGGCACCACACTTGGTGAACACCCTTGGGTTATGTGAGATGGTACCACACATGGTGAATATACTTGGGTGATGAGAGATTGCACCACACTTGGTGAATATCCTTGGGTCATGAGAGAAGGCACTACACTTGGTGAACATTCGTGAGTGATGAGAGATTGCACCACACTTGGGGAATATTCTTGAGTGATGAGCGGAAGCACCACACTTGGTGAACATTTTTGGGTGATGAGAGATTGCACCACGCTTGGTGAATGTTCTTGAGTGATGAGAGATGGCAACACACTTGGTGAACATTTTTGAGTGAATCGACATGGCACCACAGTTGGTGAACATTCATGGGTGATGAGAGATGGCACCACACTTGATGAGCATTCTTGGGTGATGAGAGATGGCACCATATATTTTGAACATTCTTGGGTGATGAGATTTGGCACCACACTTAAAGAACATTCTTGGGTGATGAGAGAGGCCACTACACTTGATGAATATTCTTAGTTGTTGAGATATGGCACCACACTTGGTGAACATTCATGTGTGATGAGAGATTGCATCACACTTGGTGAACACTCTTGGGTGATGGGAGATGGAACCACACTTGGTGAACATTCTTGGGTGATGAGAGATTGCATTACACTTGGTGAATATTCTTAAATGCTGAGACATGACACTTCACTTGGTGAACATTCATTAGTGATGTGAGACTGCATCACACTTGGTGAATATTCTTGAGTGATGAGAGGTGGCGCCAGACTTGGTGAACCTTCTTGGGTGATGAGAGATGGCACCACACTTGATGAATATTCATGGGTGTTGAGAGATGGCATCACACTTGGTGAACATTCTTGGGTGATGTGAGATGGAACCACACTTGGTGAACATTCTTGGATGATGAGAGATTGCATTACACTTGGTGAATATTCATGAGTGATGAGATATGACACTTCACTTGGTGAACATTCATTAGTGATGTGAGACTGCATCACACTTGGTGAATATTCTTGGGTGATGAGAGAAGGAACCACACTTGGTGAACATTCTTAGGTGATGAGAGATTGCATCACACTTGGT
>SDVV010002000.1:0-24016 GCA_016164225.1 Gammarus roeselii
TGTTTTAGGTGTGTTAGTGGTTTTAGTTGTTTAGTTGTTTTAGTTGTTTTAGTTGTTTTAGTTGTTATAGTTGTTGTAGGTGTTATAGTTTTTTTGGGAGTTGTAGGTGTTCTAAGTGTTCTAGGTGTTATAGGTGTTTCTAGTTGTTCTAGGTGTTTTAGTTGTTCAAGCTGTTTTAGTTGTTCTAGTTGTTTAAATGTTTTAGTTGTTACAGTTGTTTTAGTTGTTACAGTTGTTCTAGTTGTTGTTGGTGTGTTAGTTGTTTTAGTTGTTTTAGTTGCTATTGTTGTTTTAGGTTTTCAGGTTTGTATAGGTGTTATAGTTGTTTAGGTGTTTATATGTGTTTTAGGTGTTGTAGTTGTTATAGGTGTTACAGTTGTTTTAGTTGTTTGAGTTGTTTCAGTTGTTATAGGTGTTTTGGTTGTTTAGGTGTTCAAGTTGTTTGCTAGTTGTTTTAGTTGTTGTAGTTGTTTTAGTTGTTTAAAGGTGTTTATGTGTTTTAGGTGTTCTAGATGTTATAGGTGTTCTAGGTGTTCTATGTGTTCTAGGTGTTTTGGGTGTTATAGGCGCTATAGGTGTTATAGTTGTTATAGTTGTTATAGGTGTTTTAGTTGTTTAGGTGTTTTAGTTGTTTTAGGTGTTTAGTTGTTCAAGTTGTTTAGTTGTTTTAGTCTTTATAGTTGTTCTAGTTGTTCTAGTTGTTCTATTTGTTTTAGTTGTTATAGTTGTTTTTTGTGGTATTTGTTGTTTTAGTAGTTTTAGTTGTTCTAGTGGTTTTAGTTGTTTCAGTTGTTTTAGTTGTTATAGTGGTTTCAGTTGTTTCAGTTGTTTTAGTTGCTGTATTTGTTTTAGTTGTTATAGTTGTTTTAGTTGTTTTACTTGTTATAGTTGTTATAGCTGTTTTAGTTGTTTAGTTGTCATAGTAGTTTTATGTGTTTTAGTTGTTCTTGTTGTTTTATGTGTTTAGGTGTTTCAGTTGTTATAGTGGTTTTAGTTCTTTAAGTTTTATGTGTTATAGTTGTTGTAGTTGTTTCAGTTGTTTAGTTGTTTTAAGTGTTTTAGTTGTTCTAGGTGTTATAGTTGATATAGGTGTTTTAGTTGTTTAAGGTGTTTTAGGGGTTTTAGTTGTTTTAGTTGTTTAAGTGTTTAAGGTGTTTTCGTTGTTATTGTTGTTTTAGGTGTTCTAGGTGCTGAGGGTGTTTTTTGTAGGTGTGTTAGTTTTTTAGGTGTTATTGTCGTTTTCGATGTTTTAGTTGTTTCAGGTGTTATAGTTATGTAATTGTTTTAGCTGTTATAGTTGTTTTAGTTGTTTTAGTTGTTTTAGTTGTTTTAGTTGTTGTAGTTGTTTTAGTGGTTTTAGTTATTAAGTTGTTCTATTTCTTTCAGTTGTTTTAGTTGTTTTAGTTGTTGTAGTTGTTAGTTGTTTTAGTTGTTTTAGTTGTTATAGTCGTTTTCTTTGCTGTAGTTGTTTCAGTTGTTATATGTGTTTTAGTTGTTTTAGATGTTTTAGCTGTCTTAGGTGTTATAGTTGTTATTTTTGTCTTAGTTGTTTTAGTTGTTGTAGTTGTTTTAGTTGTTTAGGTGTTCTAGTTGTTTTAGTTGTTGTAGTTGTTTAAGTTGTTTTAGTTGTTATAGTTGTTCTAGTTGTTTCAGTGGTTTCAGTTGTTTAGTTGTTTTATTATTATAGTTGTTTTATGTGTTATAGTTGTGATAGGTGTTTTAGTTGTTTTAGTTGTTATAGTTGTTATAGTTGTTTTTGTTGTTTTAGTTGTTTAGGTGTTTTAGTTGTTTAGTTGTCTTAGTTGTTTTAGGTGTTTAGTTGTTTTAATTGTTATAGTTGTTATAGTGGTTTTAGTTGTTTTAGTTGTTTAATTGTTTCAGTTGTTCCGGTTGTTTCAGTTGATATAGTCGTTTTTAGGTGTTTAGGTGTTCTAGGTGTTTTGTTTGTTTTAGTTGTTATAGGTGTTTTAGCTGTTCTATGTGTTTTAATTGTTTTTGGTGTTAGTTGTTTTAGTTGTTATATGTGTTTTATTTGTTTCAGGTTTCTAAATGGTATAGGTGTTTTAGTTGCTCTATGTGTTTTAGTTGTTTAGGTGTTGTAGTTGTTTTAGGTGTTTAGTTGTTATAGTTGTTTTAGTTCTCATAGTTGTTTTAGGTGTTGTAGTTGTCTAAGTTGTTGTAGTTGTTTTAGGTGTTTTAGTGGTTTTAGTTGTTTAGTTGTTTTAGTTGTTTTAGTTGTTTTAGTTGTTTTAGTTGTTTTAGTTGTTATATTTGTTGTAGGTGTTATAGTTTTTTTGGGAGCTGTAGGTGTTCCAAGTGTTTTAGGTGTTATAGGTGTTTCTAGTTAATTTAGGTGTTTTAGTTGCTCAAGCTGTTTTAGTTGTTTTAGTTGTTTAAATGTTTTAGTTGTTACAGTCGTTTTAGTTGTTGTTGGGTGTATTATTTGTTTTAGTTGTTTTAGTTGTTTTACTTGTTATAGTTGTTCTAGGTTTTCAAGTTGGTATAGGTGTTATAGTTGTTTAGGTGTTCATAGGTGTTTTAGGTGTTGTAGTTGTTATAGGTGTTACAGTTGTTTTAGTTGTTTGAGTTGTTTCAGTTGTTATAGTTGTTTTGGTTGTTTAGGTGTTTAAGTTGTTTGCTAGTTGTTTTAGTTGTTGTAGTTGTTTTAGTTGTTCAAAGGTGTTTATGTGTTTTAGGTGTTCTAGATGTTATAGGTGTTCTAGGTGTTCTAGGGGTTCTAAGTGTTTTAGGTGTTATAGGCGCTATAGGTGTTATAGGTGTTATAGTTGTTATAGGTGTTTTAGTTGTTTAGGTGTTTTAGTTGTTTTAGGTGTTTAGTTGTTTAAGTTGTTTAGTTGTTTTAGTCGTTATAGTTGCTCTACTTGTTCTAGTGGTTCTAGTTGTTTTAGTTGTTCAAGTAGTTTTATTTGGTATTTGTTGTTTTAGTAGTTGTAGTTGTTCTAGTTGTTCTAGTTGTTTCAGTTGTTTTAGTTGTTATAGTTGTTTCAGTTGTTTCAGTTGTTTAGTTGTTGTATTTGTTTTAGTTGTTATAGTTGTTTTAGTTGTTTTAGTTGTTATAGTTGTTGTAGCTGTTATAGTTGTTTAAGTTGTTTTAGTAGTTTTAGGTGTTTTAGTTGTTCTTGTTGTTTTATGTGTTTAGGTGTTTCAGTTGTTTTAGTGGTTTTAGTTCTTTATATTGTTGTATGTGTTATAGTTGTTGTAGTTGTTTCAGTTGTTTAGTTGTTTTAAGTGTTTTAGTTGTTCTAGGTGTTATAGTTGATATAAGTGTTTTAGTTCTTTAAGGTGTTATAGGGGTTTTAGTTGTTTTAGTTGTTTAGGTGTTTTAGGTGTTTTCGTTGTTATTGTTGTTATAGGTGTTCTAGGTGCTGAGGGTGCTTTTTGTAGGTGTTTTAGTTTCTAGGTGCTGAGGGTGTTTTTTGTAGGTGTTTTAGTTTATAGGTGTAATAGTCGTTTTCGGTGTTTTAGTTGTTTCAGGTGTTATAGTTATGTAATTGTTTGAGCTGTTATAGTTGTTTTAGTTGTTTTAGTTGTTTTAGTTGTTGTAGTTGTTTAGTGGTTTTAGTTATTTAGTTGTTCTATTTCTTTTAGTTGTTTTAGTTGTTTCAGTTGTTTTAGTTGTTTTAGTTGTTGTAGTTGTTTAGTTGTTTTAAATGTTATAGTTGTTATAGTTGTTTTATTTGCTGTAGTTGTTTCAGTTGTTATCTGTGTTTTAGTTGTTTTAGATGTTTTAGTTGTTTTAGTTGTTTAGGTGTTCTAGTTGTTCTAGTTGTTGTAGTTGTTTAAGTTGTTTTAGTTGTTATAGTTGTTTTAGTTGTTTCAGTGGTTTCAGTTGTTTAGTTGTTTTATTATTATAGTTGTTTTATGTGTTATAGTTGTGATAGGTGTTCTAGTTGTTTCAGTTGTTATAGTTGTTATTGTTGTTTTTTGTTGTTTTAGTTGTTTAGGTGTTTTAGTTGTCATAGTTGTTTCAGGTGTTTAGTTGTTTTAATTGGTTTAGTTGTTTTAGTGGTTTTAGTTGTTTTAGTTGTTTAATTGTTTCAGTTGTTCTGGTTGTTTCAGTTGATATAATTGTTTTAGGAGTTGTAGTTGTGTAAGTTGTTGTAGTTTATTTAGGTGTTTTAGTGGTTTAAGTTGTTTAGTTGTTTTAGTTGTTTAAGTTGTTTAGTTGTTTTAGTTGTTTTAGTTGTTATAGTTGTTGTAGGTGTTATAGTTTTTTTGTGAGTTGTAGGTGTTCAAAGTGTTTTAGGTGTTATAGGTGTTTCTAGGTGTTTTAGGTGTTTTAGTTGTTCAAGTTGTTTCAGTTGTTTTAGTTGTTTAAATGTTTCAGTTGTTACAGTTGTTTTAGTTGTTGTAGCTGAGTTAGTTGTTTTAGTTGTTTTAGTTGTTTTAGTTGTTACAGTTGTTCTAGGTTTTCAAGTTGGTATAGGTGTTATAGTTGTCTAGGTGTTCTAGGTGTTTCAGGTGTTTTAGTTGTTATAGGTGTTACAGTTGTTCTAGTTGTTTGAGTTGTATAAGTTGTTTTAGTTGTTATAGTTGTTTTGGTTGTTTTAGGTGTTTAAGTTGTTTCCTAGTTGTTTTAGTTGTTGTAGTTGTTATAGTTGTTTAAAGGTGTTTTATGTGTTTTAGGTGTTCAAGATGTTATAGGTGTTCTAGGTGTTCCAGGTGTTCTAGGAGTTTTAGGTGTTATAGGTGGTATAGGTGTTATAGGTGTTATAGTTATTATACGTGTTTTAGTTGTTTAGGTGTTTTAGTTGTTTCAGGTGTTTAGTTGTTCAATTTGTTTTGGTTGTTATAGTCGTTATAGTTGTTTTAGTTGTTCTAGTTGTTCTAGTTGATTTAGTTGTTCTAGTTGTTTTATGTTGTATTTGTTGTTTTAGTAGTTTTAGTTGTTCTAGTTGTTTTAATTGTTTCAGTTGTTTTAGTTGTTATAGTTGTTTTAGTTGTATCAGTTATTTTAGTTGTTGTATTCCTTTTTGTTGTTATAGTTGTTCTAGTTGTTATAGTTGTTATAGTTGTTATAGCTGTTTTAGTTGTTTTAGTTGTTATAGTAGTTTTAGGTGTTTTAGTTGTTCTAGTTTTTTTAGTTGTTTTAGTTGTTTAGGTGTTCCAGTTGATTTAGTGGTTTTAGTTCCTTAAGTTGTTATATGTGTTATAGTTGTTGTAGTTGTTTCAGTTGTTTAGTTGTTTTAGGTGTTCTAGTAGTTCTAGGTGTTTTAGTTGTTCTAGTTGTTTTAGTTGTTTTAGGTGTTTTAGTTGTAATAGTTGTTATAGTTGTTTAAGTTGTTATATGTGTTATAGTTGTTTTAGTTGTTAGTTGTTTAGTTGTTCTAGGTGTTTTAGTTGTTATAGGTGTTGTAGTTGTTATATGTGTTTTAGTCGTTTAGGTGTTATAGGGGTTTTAGTTGTTTTAGTTGTTCAGGTGTTTCAGATGTTAGAGTTGTTTAGGTGTTCTAGGTGTTTTAGGTGTTATAGGTGTTATAGTTGTTATAGGGTTTTTAGGTGTTCAAGGTGTAAGGGTGTTTTTGTTGTTATATGTGTTTTGGTTGTTGTAAGTGTTTTAGTTGTTTTATGTGTTCTAGTTGTTTTCTGTGTTTAGTTGTTATAGGTGTTCTAATAATTTTAGTTGTTCTAGTTGTTCTAGTTGTTTTAGTTGTTAGTTTTTTTTTGTTGTTTTTGTTGGTTTAGTTGTTTTAGTTGTTATAGTTGTCCTATGTGTTTAGTTGTTTTTTGGGTTTTAGTTGTGCTAGGTGTTTTAGTAGTTCTAGTTGTTATAGTTGTTTTAGTTGTTATAGTTGTTTTAGTTGATTTAGGTGATTTAGTTGTTCTAGTTGTTTTAGTTGTTATAGGTGTTATAGTTGTTTTAGTTGTTATAGTTGTTTAAGTTGTTATATGTGTAATAGTTTTTTCAGTTGTTTGAGTTGTTTAGTTGTTATAGGTGTTTCAGTTGTTTCAAGTGTTGTAGTTGTTATAGGTGTTTAGTTGTTTGGGTGTTTTAGGGGTTTTAGTTGTTTAGTTGCTTAGGTGTTTTAGGGGTTTTCGTTGCTAGAGTTGTTTAAGGTGTTATAGGTGTTTTAGGTGTTATAGGTGTTTTATAGGTGTTATAGGTGTTTCAGGTGTTCTAGGTGTTTAGGATGTTTATGTTGTTATAGGTGTTTTAGTTGATATAGGGGTTTTAGTTTTTTTAGGTGGTATAGTTGTTTTCGGTGTTTTAGTTGTTTCAGGTGTTATAGTCGTCCAGTATGTTTTAGTTGTTTTAGTTGTTTCAGTTGTTTAGTTGTTTAGTTTTTTTAGTTTTTATAGTTGTTTTAGTTGTTGTAGTTGTTTTAGTTTTCATATGTGTTCTAGTTGTTTTTTGTTGTTTTAGTTGTTTTAGGTGTTCTAGTTTTTTGGGTGTTTAGTTGTCATAGGTGTTTTATTTGTTCTAGGTGCTTTAGTTGTTATATGAGTTTTAGTTGTTTTAGGTTTCTGGTTGTTATAGGTGTTTTAGTTGTTTTAGGTGTCTTAGTTGTTTAGGTGTTATAGTTGTTTTAGGTGTTTTAGTTGTTATAGTTGTTTTTGTCCTTATAGTTGTTGTAAGTGTTGTAGTTGTGTTAGTTGTTGTAGTTGTTTTAGGTGTTTTAGTGGTTTTAGTTGTTTAGTTGTTTAGTTGTTCTAGTTTTTTAGTTGTTCTAGTTTTTTAGTTGTTATAGTTGTTTCATGTGTTATCGTTTTTTTGGGTGTTGTCGTTGTTCTAGGTGTTCAAAGTGTTATAGGTGTTATAGGTGTTAGAGGTGCTTTAGGTGTTTAAGGTGTTTTAGTTGTTCTAGTTGTTTTAGTTTTTAATTGTTTTAGTTGTTTTAGTTGTTTCAGTTATTTAGTTGTTGGAGGTGTGTTAGTTGTTTTAGTTGTTCTAGTTGTTTTAGTTGTTCTTGTTGTTCTAGTTGTTTTAGTTGGTATAGGTGTTATAGTTGTTTAGGTGTTCTAGGTGTTTTAAGTGCTTTAGATGTTTTAGTTGTTTTAGGTGTTTCAGTTGTTTTAGTTGTTTTAGTTGTTTGAGTTGTTTTAGTTGTTTTCGTTGTTTTAGTGGTTCTAGTTGTTTTAGTTGTTTGAGTTGTTTTACTTGTTTAGTTGTTATAGTTGTTTTAGTTGTTATAGTTGTTTAATTGTTGTAGGTGTTATAGTTGTTCTAGTTGTTCTAGTTGTTTTAGGTGTTTAAGTTGTTATAGTTGTTTTAGTTGTTTAAGTTGTTATATGTGTTTTAATTGTTTTAGTTGTTTTTGTTGTTTAGTTGTTTAGGTGTTTCAGTTTTTTAGGTGTTATAGGTGTTTTAATGGTGTTATAGGTGTTTTAAGTGTTCTAGGGGCTTAGGGTGTTTTTGTTGTCCTAAGTGTTTTAGTTGTTGTATGTGTTTTAGTTGTTTTAGGGGATTTAGCTGTTTTCGGTGTTTCAGTTGTTGTAGGTGTTATAGTTGTTTTAGTTGTTTTAGTTGTTTTAGTTGTTGTAGTTGTTTTTGTTGTTCTAGTTGTTCTAGTTGTTTTAGTTGTTCTAGTTGTTTTAGTTGTTTAAGTTGTTTTAGTTGTTTAGTTGTTTTAGTTGTTCTAGTTGTTACAGTTGTTTTATTATAGGGAAATAAGCCGCTCTTAAAATTTTCATTGCATTTAAAAAATTTAGGTAACAAGAGTAAACTGTGCTATATTTCGATCACGGACTGTGATCCTCATCAGGCACGATAAAAAGAATTAGAATACCCAAATCTGAAAAGATAAAAAAGGTAAATTTTTAAATTTTTACAGATTCACTAAGAGTTCAATATCAGTAAAAACAAACAAGGCACAAAACCAAAGCAACTGACAGGAACATTCGCGTGTATGGTTACAGGCAACGTTTGAAGGTATCAGCACTACCTATTTAAAACTGGGGATATCAAAAGTAACTAATCATGTGAAGTGTCAATGCAAGTAAAACAAGCTAACCTTGACGATGCAAGTAAAACAAGCTAACCTTGACGAGGTGAAGGTCACACACTATGAGCTTACACCTAGGAGGAGGTAAACTATTATGGGGGTGGTAAGTTATTTAAAATATCAGGATGTGATGATAATAAAATATTTTTAGTGGCTCTGTCAACGAAACACACTCCACCCATAAGATTGAAATTTGGAAGATGCTTTATTAATGAAGATTCTATTATTAGACGTTTTTTAATGTCATTAGAGGGGAATACTATTTTAGATGCATTCCAATTTATATTGTGATCCTGTGAATGAACATGATTGAAAATTGCACTACTTTGTTTAGCGTAACGGACATAGCTTTTAAGCTCCTTGAGCCTCGCAGCAAGGGTCCGACCAGTCTCACCGATATAAACTTCAGGACAATTGGAACAAGGGACCACATAAACACCCGACCTATCATCTGAGTTGCAAGGGGGCTTAGTTCTAACTAATTTTGACCGAAGGGAAGAACAATTATTATATGAAACTCTAATATCATGCGAATTTAGGATAGGCTCGATGAGTTCCCTGCAAACCTTGTTGAAAGGTAAGGACAGAGTTTTCATAGGGTCATCACGAGGTTGAGGAGCAGAAGCAGTGTAAAATTTTCGTTTAGCATCATGAAGTGCACGCTCAATGAAATGACTAGGATATGCTAATTTGAGCTAAGAATTTCTAATGTATGATAATTCATCTTTCAAAAAAACGGGATCACAAATCCTAAGAGCTCTCAATAACATGGAATATACTACTGACCGCTTGTTCTGGCTGTTTTTGTTGTTTTTGATGTTTGGTTGTTTTGTTGTTTAAGTTGTTTTAGTTGTTTCGGTGGTTTAAGTTGTCATAGTTGTTTTATGTGTTCTAGTTGACGTATGTGTTTTAGTTGTGCTGGGTGTTCTAGTTGTTTTAGATGTTCTAGTTGTTTTAGGTGTTATAGCTGTAATTTGTGTTTAGTTGTTTTAGGTGTTTTAGTTGTTTTAGTTGTGTAGTTGTTCTAGTTGTTCTAGTTGTTTTAGTTGTTTTAGTTATTTTAGTTGTTATAGTTGTTTTAGTTGTTCCAGTGGTTTCAGTTGTTTAGTTGTTTTATTATTATAGTTGTTTTATGTGTTATAGTTGTGATAGGTGTTTTAGTTGTTTTAGTTGTTATAGTTGTTATAGTTGTTATAGTTGTTTTTGTTGTTTTAGTTGTTTAGGCGTTTTAGTCATTTCAGTTGTCTTAGTTGTTTTAGGTGTTTAGTTGATTTAATTGTTTAAGTTGTTATAGTTGTTTTAGTTGTTTTAGTTGTTTTCATTGTATCAGTTGTTCTAGTTGTATCAGTTGTTGTAGTTGTTTTAGGTGTTGTAGTTGTGTAAGTTGTTGTAGTTGTTTTAGGTGTTTTAGTGGTTTTAGTTGTTGAGTTGTTTTAGTTGGTTTAGTTGTTATAGTTGTTTTAGTTGTTTTAGTTGTTATAGTTGTTATAGTTGTTCTAGGTTTTCAAGTTGGTATAGGTGCTATAGTTGTTTAGGTGTTTAAGGTATTTTAGGTGTTGTAGTTGTTATAGGTGTTACAGTTGTTTTAGTTGTTTGAGTTGTTTCAGTTGTGATAGTTGTTTTGGTTGTTTAAGTGTTTAAGTTGTTTTCTAGTTGTTTTAGTTGTTGTAGTTGTTTTAGTTGTATAAAGATGTTTTATGTGTTTTGGATGTTCTAGATGTTATAGGTGTTCTAGGTGTTCTAGGTTTTCTAGGCGTTTTAGGTGTTATAGGTGCTATAGGTGTTATAGGTGTTATTGTTGTCATAGGTGTTTTAGTTGTTTAGGTGTTTTAGTTATTGTAGGTGTTTAGTTGTTTAAGTTTTTTTAGTTGTTTAGTCGTTAAAGTTGTTAAGTTGTTCTAGTTGTTCTAGTTGTTGTAGTTATTTAGTTGTTTTTTGTTGTATATGTTGTTTCAGTAGTTGTAGTTGTTCTAGTTGTTTTAGTTGTTTCAGTTGTTTAGTTGTTATAGTTGTTTTAGTTGTTACAGTGGTTTTAGTTGTTGTATGCGTTATAGTTGTTATAGTTGTTTTATTTGTTTTAGTTGTTATAGTTGTTATAGTTGTTTTAGTTGTTATAGTTGTTTTAGTAGTTTTAGGTGTTTTAGTTGTTCTAGTTGTTTTAGTTGTTTAGGTGTTTCAGTTGTTTTAGTGGTTTTAGTTCTTTATGTTGTTATATGTGTTATAGTTGTTGTAATTGTTTCAGTTGTTTAGTTGTTATAGGTGTTTTAGTTGTTTAAGGTGTTATAGGGGTTTTAGTTGTTTTAGTTGTTTAGTTGTTTTAGGTGTTTTCGTTGTTATTGATGTGTTAGGTGTTCTTGGTGTTCTAGGTGTTCTAGGTGTTCTAGGTGTTCTAGGTGTTCTAGGTGTTATAGGTGTTTTATAGGTATTATAGGTGTTTTAGGTGTTTTAGGTGTTCAAGGTGTTTAGGGTGTTATTGTAGGTGTTTTAGTTTTATTAGGTGTTTTAGTTGTTTTCGGTGTTTTAGTTGTTTTAGGTGTTATAGTTATGTAATGGTTTAAGTTGTTATAGTTGTTTTAGTTGTTTTAGTTGTTTTAGTTGTTTTAGTTGTTGAAGTTGTTTTAGTAGTTCTAGTTATTAGTTTTTTTTTAGTTGTTCTAGTTGTTTCAGGTGTTTTAGTTGTTTTAGTTGTTGTAGTTGTTTAGTTATTTTAGTTGTTTCAGGTGTTTTATTTGTTGTAGTTGTTCTAGTTGTTATATGTGTTCTAGTTATTTTAGATGTTTTAGTTGTTATAGGTGTTATAGTTGTTTTTGGGTTTTAGTTGTTTTAGTTGTTTAGTTGTTTTAGTTGTTTAGTTGTTCTAGTTGTTCTAGTTGTTATAGTTGTTCTAGTTGTTTTAGTAGTTATAGTTGTTTTAGTTGGTCAGTGGTTTCAGTTGTTTAGTTGTTCTATGTGTTATTGTTGTTTTATGTGTTATAGTTGTAATAGGTGTTATAGTTTTTTTAATTGTTTTTTGTTGTTCCTGTTTGTTTAGTTGTGTTAGTTGTTATAGTTGTTTTATGTGTTATACTTTCTTTTGTGTTTTAGTTGTGCTAGGTGTTTTAGTTGTTTCAGTTGTTCTAGTTGTTATAGTTGTTTTAGTTGTTATAGTTGTTTTAGTTGTTTTAATTGTTTCAGTTGTTCCAGTTGTTTCAGTTGTTATAGTTGTTTTAGGTGTTATAGGTGTTATAGGTGTTATAGGTGTTGTAGGTGTTTTAGTTGCTTAGTTGTTTTATGTGTTTAAGGTGTTTTAGGGCTTTTAGGTATTATATAGGTGTTATAGGTGTTATAGGTGTTTTAAGTGTTCAAGGTGTTATAGGTGTTTTTGTTGTTATAGGGGTTTTAGTTATTTTAGGTGTTTTAGTTGTTTTAGGTGTTATAGTTATTATAGTTGTTTTAGTTGTTTTAGTTGTTTTAGTTGCTCTATGTGTTTTAGTTGTTTAGGTGTTTTAGTTGTTTTAGGTGTTTAGTTGTTATAGTAGTTTTATTTTTCATAGTTGTTTTAGGTGTTGTAGTTGTGTAAGTTGTTGTAGTTGTTTTAGGTGTTTTAGTGGTTTTAGTCGTTTAGTTGTTTTAGTTGGTTTAGTTGTTTCAGTTGTTTTAGTTGTTATAGTTGTTAAAGTTGTTCTAGGTTTTCAAGTTGGTATAGGTGTTATAGTTGTTTAGGTGTTTTAGGTGTTATAGGTGTTTTAGTTGTTATAGGTGTTACAGTTGTTTTAGTTGTTCGAGTTGTTTTAGTTGTTATAGTTGTTTGGTTGTTTTAGGTGTTTAAGTTGTTTTCTAGTTGTTTTAGTTGTTGTAGTGGTTATAGTTTTTTAAAGGTGTTTTATGTGTTTTAGGTGTTCTAGATGTTATAGGTGTTCTAGGTGTTCTAGGTGTTTTAGGTGTTATAGGTGCTATAGGTGTTATAGGTGTTATAGTTGTCATAGGTGTTCTAGTTGTTTAGGTGTTTTAGTTGTTTTAGGGGTTTAGTTGTTTAAGTTGTTTTAGTTGTTTTAGTCGTTATAGTTGTTTTAGTTGTTCTAGTTGTTCTAGTTGTTTTAGTTGTTAGTTGTTTTTTTGTTGTATTTGTTGTTTTAGTAATTTTAGTTGTTTAGTTGTTTTGGTTGTTTCAGTTGTTTTAGTTGTTATAGTTGTTTTCGTAGAATCAGTTGTTACAGTTAATGTATTCGTTTTAGTTGTTATAGTTGTTTAGTTGTTTGAGTTGTTATAGTTGTTATAGCTGTTTAGTTGTTTGGGTTGTTTTAGTAGTTTAGGTGTCTTAGTTGTTCTTGTTGTTATAGTTGTTTAGGTGTTTCAGTTGTTTTAGTGGTTCTAGTTCTTTAAGTTGTTATATGTGTTATAGTTGTTGTAGTTGTTTCAGTTGTTTAGTTGTTTTTGGTGTTTAAGTTGTTCTAGGTGTTTTAGTTGCTATAGGTGTTTTAGTTGTTTAAGGAGTTATAAGCGTTATAGTTGTTTTAGTTGTTTAGGTGTTGTAGGTGTTTTCGTTGTTAATGTTGTTTTAGGTGTTCTAGGTGTTATAGGTGTTATATAGGTACTATAGGTGTTTAGGTGTTTAGGTGTTCTAGGTGATTAGGGTCATTTTGAAGGTGTTTTAGTTTATCCAGGTGTTCAAGTTGTTTTCGGTGTGTTAGTTGTTTTAGGTGTTATAGTTACCTAATTGTTTAAGTTGTTATAGTTGTTTTAGTTGTTTTAGTTGTTTTAGTTGTTTTAGTTGTTGTAGTTTTTTGTAGTTGTTTTAGTGGTTTTAGTTATGTAGTTGTTCCATTTTTTTTTAGTTGTTTTCGTTGTTTCGGTTGTTTTAGTTGTTTTAGTTGTTGTAGTTGTTTAGTTATTTTAGTTGTTTTATTTGTTTTATTTGTTTTAGTTGTTTTAGTTGTTTAGTTGTTTTAATTGTTCAAGTTGTTACAGTTGTTTTAGTTGTTCTGGCTGTTCTTGTTGTTCAAGTTGTTATAGTTCTTATAGTTGTTTTAGTTGTTTTAGTTGTTTCAGTGGTTTTAGTTGTCATAGTTGCTTCATGTGTTCTAGTTGTCGTATGTGTTTTAGTTGTGCTGGGTGTTTTAGTTGTTGTAGATGTTTCAGTTGTTTTAGATTTTATAGTTGTTATTTGTGTTTTAGTTGTGTTAGGTGTTATAGTTGTTTTAGTTGTTTAGTTGTTCCAGTTGTCCTAGTTGTTTGAGTTGTTTTAGTTGTGATAGTTGTTTTGGTTGTTTAAGTGTTTAAGTTGTTTTCTAGTTGTTTTAGTTGTTGTAGTTGTTTTAGTTGTTTAAAGATGCTGTATGTGTTTTGGGTGTTCTAGATGTTATAGGTGTTCTAGGTGTTCTAGGTTTTCTAGGTGTTTTAGGTGTTATAGGTGCTATAGGTGTTATAGGTGTTATAGTTGTTACAGGTGTTTTAGTTGTTTAGGTGTTTTAGTTGTTGTAGGTGTTTAGTTGTTTATGTTTTTTTAGTTGTTTTAGTCGTTATAGTTGTTTAGTTGTTCTAGTTGTTCTAGTTGTTGTAGTTGTTTATTTTGTTTTTTGTTGAATATGTTGTTTTAGTAGTTGTAGTTGTTCTAGTTGTTTTAGTTGTTTCAGTTGTTTTAGTTGTTATAGTTGTTTTAGTTGTTACAGTTGTTTTGGTTGTTGTATTCGTTATAGTTGTTATAGTTGTTTTATTTGTTTTAGTTGTTATAGTTGTTATAGTTGTTTTAGTTGTTATAGTTGTTTTAGTAGTTTTAGGTGTTTTAGATGTTCTAGTTGTTTTAGTTGTTTAGGTGTTTCAGTTGTTTTAGTGGTTTTAGTTCTTTATGTTGTTATATGTGTTATAGTTGTTGTAGTTGTTTCAGTTGTTTAGTTGTTATAGGTGTTTTAGTTGTTCTAGGCGTTTAGTTGTTATAGGTGTTTTAGTTGTTTAAGGTGTTATAGGGGTTTTAGTTGTTTTAGTTGTTTAGGTGTTGTAGGTGTTTTCGTTGTTATTGTTGTGTTAGGTGTTCTAGGTGTTCTAGGTGTTCTAGGTGTTCTAGGTGTTATAGGTGTTTTATAGGTATTATAAGTGTTTTAGGTGTATTAGGTGTTCAGGGTGTTTAGGGTGTTTGTGTATGTGTTTTAGTTTTATTAGGTGTTCTAGTTGTTTTCGGTGTTTTAGTTGTTTTAGGTGTTATAGGTATGTAATGGTTTAAGTTGCTATAGTTGTTTAGTTGTTTTAGTTGTTTTAGTTGTTTTAGTTGTTGAAGTTGTTTTAGTAGTTTTAGTTATTATTTTTTTTTTTAGTTGTTTTAGTTGTTTCAGTTGTTTTAGTTGTTTTAGTTGATGCAGTTGTTTAGTTATTTTAGTTGTTTCAGTTGTTTTATTTGTTGTAGTTGTTCTAGTTGTTATATGTGTTCTAGTTGTTTTAGATGTTTTAGTTGTTTAGGTGTTATAGTTGTTATTTTTGTTTTAGTTGTTTTAGTTGTTTAGTTGTTTTAGTTGTTTAGTTGTTCTAGTTGTTCTAGTTGTTCTAGTTGTTCTAGTTGTTTTAGTTGTATAGTTGTTTTAGTTGGTCCAGTGGTTTCAGTTGTTTAGTTGTTTTATGTGTTATTGTTGTTTTATGTGTTATAGTTGTGATAGGTGTTATAGTTTTTTAATTGTTTTTTGTTGTTCCCGTTGGTTTAGTTGTGTTAGTTGTTATAGTTGTTCTATGTGTTCTACTTGTTTTTTGTGTTTTAGTTGTGCTAGGTGTTTTAGTTGTTTCAGTTGTTCTAGTTGTTATAGTTGTTTAGTTGTTATAGTTGTTTTAGTTGTTTTAATTGTTTCAGTTGTTCCAGTTGTTTCAGTTGTTATAGTTGTTTTAGGTGTTATAGGTGTTATAGGTGTTATAGGTGTTGTAGGTGTTTTAGTTGCTTAGTTGTTTTATGTGTTTAAGGTGTTTTAGGGCTTTTAGGTATCATATAGGTGTTATAGGTGTTATAGGTGTTTCAAGTGTTCAAGGTGTTATAGGTGTTTTTGTTGTTACAGGGGTTTTAGTTATTTTAGGTGTTATAGTTGTTTTAGTTTTTATAGTTATTATAGTTGTTTTAGTTGTTTTAGTTGTTCAAGTTGCTCTATGTGTTTTAGTTGTTTATGTGTTTCAGTTGTTTTAGGTGTTTAGTTGTTATAGTTGTTTTATTTTTCATAGTTGTTTTAGGTGTTGTAGTTGTGTAAGTTGTTGTAGTTGTTTTAGGTGTTGTAGTGATTTTAGTCGTTTAGTTGTTTTAGTTGGTTTATTTGTTTCAGTTGTTTTAGTTGTTTTAGTTGTTATAGTTGTTCTAGGTTTTCAAGTTGGTATTGGTGTTATAGTTGTTTAGGTGTTTTAGGTGTTATAGGTGTTTTAGTTGTTATACAGTAGGTGTTACAGTTGTTTTAGTTGTTCGAGTTGTTTTAGTTGTTATAGTTGTTTGGTTGTTTTAGGTGTTTAAGTTGTTTTCTAGTTGTTTTAGTTGTTGTAGTGGTTATTGTTGTTTAAAGGTGTTTGATGTGTTTTAGGTGTTCTAGATGTTCTAGGTGTTCTAGGTGTTCTAGGTGTTTTAGGTGTTATAGGTGATATAGGTGTTATAGGTGTTATAGTTGTCATAGGTGTCCTAGTTGTTTAGGTGTTTTAGTTGTTTTAGGTGTTTAGTTGTTTAAGTTGTTTTAGTTGTTCTAGTTGTTCTAGTTGTTTAAGTTGTTTAGTTGTTGTTTTTTGGTTGTTTTTGTTGTTTTAGTAATTTTAGTTGTTATAGCTGTTTAGTTGTTTGGGTTGTTTTAGTAGTTTTAGGTGTTTTAGTTGTTCTTGTTGTTTTAGTTGTTTGGGTGTTTCAGTTGTTTTAGTGGTTCTAGTTCTTTAAGTTGTTTTATGTGTTATAGTTGTTGTAGTTGTTTCAGTTGTTTAGTTGTTTTCGGTGTTTAAGTTGTTCTAGGTGTTTTAGTTGCTATAGGTGTTTTAGTTGTTTTAGTTGTTTTGGTTGTTATAGTTGTTTTAGTTGTTGTAGTTTTTTGTAGTTGTTTTAGTTGTTTTAGTTGTTGTAGTTGTTTAGTTATTTTAGTTTTTTTAGTTGTTTTATTTGTTTTATTTGTTTAAGTTGTTTAGTTGTTTTAGTTGTTCAAGTTGTTACAGTTGTTTTAGTTGTTCTGGCTGTTTTTGTTGTTTATGTTGTTATAGTTCTTATAGTTGATTTAGTTGTTTTAGTTGTTTCAGTGGTTTTAGTTGTCATAGTTGCTTCATGTGTTCTAGTTGTCGTATGTGTTTTAGTTGTGCTGGGTGTTCTAGTTGTTGTAGATGTTTCAGTTGTTTTAGATTTTATCGTTGTTATTTGTGTTATAGTTGTGTTAGCTGTTTTAGTTGTTTTAGTTGTTTAGTTGTTCCAGTTGTTCTAGTTGTTTTAGTTGTTTTAGTTGTTATAGTTGTTTTAGTTGTTTCACTGGTTTCAGTTGTTAAGTTGTTTTATTATTATAGTTGTTTTATGTGTTAAAGTTGTGATAGGCGTTTTAGTTGTTTGTAGTTGTTATTGTTGTTATAGTTGTTTTTGATGTTTCAGTGGTTTAGGTGTTTTAGTTGTTTTAGTTGTCTTAGTTGTTTTAGGTGTTGAGTTGTTTTAATTGTTTTAGTTGTTCTAGTTGTTTAAGTTGTTTTAGTTGTTTTGATTGTTCCAGTTGTTCTAGTTGTTTCAGTTGTTATAGTTGTTTTAGGTGATTAGGTGTTCTAGGTGTTTAGTTTGATTTGTTTGTTTTAGGTGTTTTAGCTGTTCTAGGTGTTTTAATTGTTTTAGGTGGTTTAGTTGTTATAGTTGTTAAAATTGTTTTAGTTGTTTTAGGTGTTTTAGGGGTTTTAGTTGTTATAGGTGTTTCATTTCCTTTAGGTGTTTTAGTTGTTATATGTGTTTTAGTTGTTTTAGGTTTCTAGTTGTTATAGGTGTTTTAGTTGCTCTAGGTGTTTTAGTTGTTTAGGTGTTTTAGTTGTTCTAGTTGTTTAGCTGATATTGTTGTTCTAGGTTTTCAAGTTGGTATAGGTGTTATAGTTGTTTAGGTGTTATAGGTGTTTTAGGTGTTTTAATTGTTATAGGTGTTACAGTTGTTTTAGTTGTTTGAGTGGTTTTAGGTGTTATAGTTGTTTTGGTGGTTTTAGGTGTTCAAGTCGTTTTCTAGTTGTTTTAGTTGTTGTAGTTGTTATAGTTGTTTAAAGGTGTTTTATGTGTTTTAGGTGTTCTAGATGTTATAGGTGTTCTAGGTGTTCTAGGTGTTTTAGGTGTTATAGGTGTTATAGGTGTTATAGGTGTTATAGTTGTCATAGGTGTTCTAGTTGTTTAGGTGTTTTAGTTGTTATAGGTGTTTAGTTGTTTAAGTGGTTTTGGTTGTTTTAGTCGTTATAGTTGTTTTAGTTGTTCTAGTTGTTCTAGTTGTTCTAGTTGTTTAGTTGTTTTAGTTGTTTTTTTGTTGTAATTGTTGTTGTAGTAGTTTTAGTTGTTCTAGCTGTTTTAGTTGTTTCAGTTGTTTTAGTTGTTATAGTAGTTTTCGTTGTTTCAGTTGTTTTCGTTGTTGCATTCGTTTTAATTGTTATAGTTGTTTAGTTGTTTTAGTTGTTATAGTTGTTATAGCTGTTTTAGTTGTTTTAGTTGTTTTAGTTGTTCTAGTATTTTTAGGTGTTTTAGTTGTTCTAGTTGTTTTAGTTGTTTAGGTGTTTCAGTTGTTTTAGTGGTTTTAGTTCTTTAAATTGTTATATGTGTTATAGTTGCTGTAGTTGTTTCAGTTGTTTAGTTGTTT
This sequence comes from Gammarus roeselii, assembly GCA_016164225.1. Lineage (NCBI taxonomy): Eukaryota > Metazoa > Arthropoda > Malacostraca > Amphipoda > Gammaridae > Gammarus > Gammarus roeselii. The sequence continues at coordinate 17,735 of SDVV010002000.1, forward strand.
TATGTGTTTAAATTGTTCTAGGTGTTTTAGTTGCTATAGGTGTTTCAGTTGTTTAAGGTGTTATAGGGGTTATAGTTGTTTTAGTTGTTAAGGTGTTTTAGGTGTTTTCGTTGTTAATGTTGTTATAGGTGTTCTAGGTGTTCTAGGTGTTATAGGTGTTATATGGGTATTATAGGTGTTGTAGGTGTTTAGGTGTTCTAAGTGATTAGGGTGTTTTTGTAGGTGTTTTAGTTTATTTAGGTGTTCAAGTTGTTTTCGGTGTTTTTGTTATTTTAGGTGTTATAGTTATGTAATTGTTTAGGTTGTTATAGTTGTTTAAGTTGTTTTAGTTGTTTATGTTGTTTTAGTTGTTTTAGTTTTTGTAGTTGTTTTAGTGGTTTTAGTATTTAGTTGTTCTATATTTTTTAGTTGCTTCAGCTGTTTTAGTTGTTCTAGTTGTTGTAGTTGTTTAGTTATTTTAGTTGTTTTAGTTGTTTTATTTGTTTTAGTTGTTTAGTTATTCAAGTTGTTCGAGTTGTTACAGTTGTTTTAGTTGTTTTGGCTGTTTTAGTTGTTTATATTGTTTTAGTTGTTATAGTTGATTTAGTTGTTTTAGTTGTTTTAGTTGTTTCATTGGTTTTAGTTGTCATAGTTGTTTTATGTGTTCTAGTTGTCGTATATGTTTTAGTTGCTCTAGGTGTTTTAGTTGTTTATGTGTTTAAGTTGTTTTAGGTGTTTAGTTGTTATAGTTGTTTTAGTTCTCATAGTTGTTTTAGGTGTTATAGTTGTATAAGTTGTTGTAGTTGTTGTAGGTGTTTTAGTGGTTATAGTTGTTTAGTTGTTTTAGTTGATTAAGTTGTTTTAGTTGTTTAGTTGATTTAGTTGTTAGAGTTGTTTTGGTTGTTTAAGGTGTTTAAGTTGTTTTCTAGTTGTTTTAGTTGTTGTAGTTGTTTTTAGTTGTTTAAAGGTGTTTTATGTGTTCTGGGTGTTCTAAATGTTATAGGTGTTCTAGGTGTTCTAGGTGTTCTAGGTGTTCTAGGTGTTTTAGGTGTTATAGGTGCTATAGGTTATAGGTGTTATAGTTTTTATAGGTGTTTTAGTTGTTTAGGTGTTTAGTTGTTTCAGGTGTTCAGTTGTTTAAGTTGTTTTAGTTGTTTTAGTTGTTTTAGTCGTTATAGTTGTTTTAGTTGTTCTATTTGTTCTAGTTGTTGTAGTTGTTTTAGTTGTTTTTTGTTGTATATGTTGTTATAGTAGTTTTAGTTGTTCTAGTTGTTTTACTTGTTTCAGTTGTTTAGTTGTTATAGTTGTTTTAGTTGTTCCAGTTGTTTTAGTTGTTGTATTCGTTTTAGTTGTTTTAGTTGTTTTAGTTGTTTCAGTTGATATAGTTGTTTTAGCTGTTCTAGTTGTTTTAGTTGTTTTAGTAGTTTTAGGTGTTTTAGTTGTTCTAGTTGTTTTAGTTGTTTAGGTGTTCCAGTTGTTTTAGTGGTTTTAGTTCTTTATGTTGTTATATGTGTTATAGTTGTTGTAGTCGTTCCAGTTGTTTAGTTGTCTTAGGTGTTTTAGTTGTTCTAGGTGTTTTAGTTGTTATAGGCGTTTTAGTTGTTTCAGGTGTTATAGGGGTTTTAGTTGTTCTAGTTGTTAAGGTGTTTTAGGTGTTTTCGTTGTTATTGTTGTTTAGGTGTTCTAGGTGTTCTAGGTGTTATAGGTGTTCTGTAGGTATTTTAGGTGTTTTATGTGTTTTAAATGTTCTAGGTGTTAGGTGTGTTTTTGTAGGTGTTTTAGTTTTTTGGGTAATCAAGTTGTTATCGGTGTTTTAGTTGTTTATTGGTGTTATAGTTGTGTAATTGTTTAAGTTGTTATAGTTTGTTTTAGTTTTGTTAGTTGTTTTAGCTGTTCAAGTTGTTGTAGTTGTTTTAGTGGTTTTAGTTTTTTTGTTTTTTGTTTTAGTTGTTTCAGTTGTTTTAGTTGTTTTAGTTGTTGTAGTTGTTCAGTTATTTTAGTTGTTATAGTTGTTTTATTTGTTGAAGTTGTTTTAGTTGTTATATGTGTTCTAGTTGTTTTAGATGTTATAGTTGTTTTAGGTGTAATAGTTGTTATTTGTGTTTAAGTTGTTTTAGTTGTTTTAGTTGTTTTAGTTGTTTAGTTGTTCTAGTTGTTCTAGTTGTTTTAGTTGTTCTAGTTGTTTTAGTTGTTATATAGTTGTTATAGTTGTTTCAGTGGTTTCAGTTGTTTAGTTGTTTTATGTGTTATACTTGTTTTATGTGTTATAGTTGTGCTAGGTGTTTTAGTTGTTCTAGTTGTTATAGTTGTTTTAGTTGTTATAGTTGTTTAGTTGTTTTAATTGTTTCAGTTGTTCTAGTTCTTTCAGTTGTTATAGTTGTTTCAGGTGTTATAGGTGTTATAGGTGTTGTAGGTGTTTTAGTTGTTCAGTTGTTTTATGTGATTAAGGTGTTTTAGGTGTTATATAGGTGTTATAAGTGTTATAGGTGTTTTAAGTGTTCAAGGTGTTATAGGTGTTTAAGTTGTTATAGGGGTTTTAGTTATTTTAGGTGTTATAGTTATTTTAGGTGGTTTAGTTGTTTAAGGCGTTTAGTTACTATAGGTGTTTTAGTTGTTTTAGTTGTTTTAGTTGTTTTAGTTGTTCTAGTTGTTCTAGTTGTTTTAGTTGTTATGGTTGTTTTTGTTGTTTGTGTTGTTTTTGTTGTTATAGTTGTTGTAGTTGTTATTGGTAATTCAGTGGTTTTAGTTGTTGTAGTTGTTCTATGTGTTTTAGTTTTTGTATGTGTTCTAGTTGTGCTATGTGTTTTAGTTGTTTTAGTTGTTTTAGTTGTTATAGTTGTTATAGTTGTTTCTGTTGTTGTAGTTGTTTTAGTTGTTTTCGTTGATATAAGTGTTTAGTTGGTCTAGTTGTTTTAGTTTTTTTTTTGGGTTTTAGTTGTAATAGTTGTTATAGTTGTTTAAGTTGTTATATGTGTTATAGTTGTTTTTTGTTGTTTTTGTTAGTTTAGTTGTGTTAGTTGTTATAGTTGTTTTATGTGTTTTAGTTGTTTATTGTGTTTTAGTTGTGCTAGGTGTTTTAGTTGTTTTAGTTGTTTTAGTGGTTTTAGTTGTTTTAGTTGTTATAGTTGTTTCACTTGTTTAGTTGCTATAGTTGTTTTAGTTGTTATCGTTGTTTTAGTTGTTTTAGGTGTTCTAGTTGTTCTAGTTGTTCTAGTTGTTTTAGGTGTTGAAGTTGTTTTAGTTGTTTCAGTTGTTTAAATGGTTATATGTGTTATAATTGTTTTATTTGTTTTTGTTGTTTAGTTCTTTAGGTGTTTCAGTTGTTGTAGGTGTTATAGGTGTTTTAAAGGTGTTATAGGTGTTATAAGTGTTTTAGGTGTTTAGGGTGTTTTTGTTGTCCTAGGTGTTTTAGTTGTTGTATGTGTTTTAGTTGTTTTAGGGGATTTAGCTGTTTACCGTGTTTCAGTTGTTGTAGGTGTTATAGTTGGTTAGTTATTTTAGTTGTTTAAGTTGTTTTAGTTGTTTTAGTGGTTTCAGTTGTTTAGTTGTTTTAGTTGTTTTAGTTGTTTTAGTTGTTTTAGTTGTTTAGTTGTTTTAGTTGTTTTGGTTGCTTTAGTTGTTTCAGTGGTTTTAGTTGTCATAGTTGTTTTATGTGTTCTAGTTGTCGCATTTGTTTTAGTTGTGCTGGATGTTCTAGTTGTTCTAGTTGTTTTAGTTGTTTCAGTGGTTTCAGTTGTTTAGTTGTTCTATTATCATAGTTGTTTTATGTTTTATAGTGGTGATAGGTGTTTTAGTAGTTTTAGTTGTTATAGGTGTTTTTTGTTGTTGCAGTGGTTTAGGTGTTGTAGTTGTTTTAGTTGTCTTAGTTGTTTTAGGTGTTTAGTTGTTTTAATTATTTTAGTTGTTGTAGTTGTTTTACTTGTTTTAGTTGTTTTAATTGTTTCAGTTGTTCTAGTTGTTTCAGTTGATATAGTTGTTTCAGGTGTTTAGGTGTTCTAGGTGTTTTGTTTGTTTGTTTGTTTGAGGTGTTTTTAGCTGTTCTATGTGTTTCAGTTGTTTTAGGTGATTTAGTTGTTTTAGTTGTTTTAGTTGTTTCAGGTGTTTTAGGGGTTATAGTTGTTATATTTGTTTTATTTGATTTAGGTGTTTTAGTTGTTTTAGGTGTTTAGTTGTTATAGTTGTCTTAGTTCTCATAGTTGGTTTAGGGGTTAAAGTTGTGTAAGTTGTTGTAGTTGTTTTAGGTGTTTTAGTGGATTTAGTTGTTTCGTTGTTTCAGTTGTTTTAGTTGTTTGAGTTGTTTTAGTTAATATAGTTGTTCTAGGTTTTCAAGTTGGTATAGGTGTTATAGTTGTTTAGGTGTTGTAGGTGTTTTAGGTGTTCTAGTTGTTATAGGTGTTTTCAGTTGTTTTAGTTGTTTGAGTTGTTTTAGTTGTTAGAGTTGTTTTGGTTGTTTTAGGTGTTTAAGTTGTTTTCTAGTTGTTTTAGTTGTTGTAGTTGTTATAGTTGTTTAAATGTGTTTTATGTGTTGTAGGTGTTCTAGATGTTATAGGTGTTCTATGTGTTCTAGGTGTTTTAGGTGTTATAGGTGATATAGGTGTTTTCGTTGTTAATGTTGTTTAGGTGTTCTAGGTGTTATAGGAGTTTTATAGGTATTATAGGTGTTTTAGGTGTTTAGGTGTTCTAGGTGATTAGGGTGTTTTTGTAGGTGTTTTAGTTTATTTAGGTGTTCAAGTTGTTTCCGAGGTTTTAGTTGTTTTAGGTGTTATAGTTATGTAATTGTTCAAGTTGTTATAGTTGTTATAGTTGTTTTAGTTGTTTAAGTTGTTATAGTTGTTTTAGTTTTTGTAGTTGTTTTAGTGGTTTTAGTTATATCGTTGTTCTATTTTTTTTAGTTGTTCAAGTTGTTTCAGTTGTTTCAGTTTTTATAGTTGTTGTAGTTGTTGTAGTTGTTTAGTTATTTTAGTTGTTTTAGTTGTTTTATTTGTTTTAGTTGTTTAGTTGTTTTAGTTGTTTTAGTTGTTACAGTTTTTTTAGTTGATTTGGCTGTTTTTGTTGTTTTATGTTGTTATAGTTGTTTTAGTTGTTTAGTTGTTTTAGTTGTTTCAGTGGTTTTAGTTGTCATAGTTGTTTTATGTGTTCTAGTTGTCGTACGTGTTTCAGTTGCTCTAGGTGTTATAGTTGTTTAGGTGTTTTAGTTGTTTTAGGTGTTTAGTTGTTATAGTTGTTTTAGTTCTCATAGTTGTTCTAGGTGTTGTAGTTGTGTAAGTTGTTGTAGTTGTTTTAGTGGTTTTAGTTGTTTAGTTGTTTAAGTTGGTTTAGTTGTTTTAGTTGTTTAGTTGTTTTAGTTGTTATAGTTGTTTGGTTGTTTTAGGTGTTTAAGTAGTTTTCTAGTTGTTTTAGTTGTTGTAGTTGTTTTAGTTGTTTAAAGGTGTTTTATGTGTTTTGGGTGTTCTATTTGTTATAGGTGTTCTTGGTGTTCTAGTTGTTCTAGGTGTTTCAGGTGTTATAGGTTCTATAGGTGTTATAGGTGTTATAGTTGTTATAGGTGTTTTAGTTGTTTAGGTGTTTTAGTTGTTTAGGTGTTAGTTGTTTAAGTTGTTTCAGTTGTTTTAGTCGTTATAGTTGTTATAGTTGTTCTAGCTGTTCTAGTTGTTTTCGTTGTTGTAGTTGTTTTTTGTTGTATTTGTTGTTTTAGTAGTTTTAGTTGTTCTAGTTGTTTTAGTTGTTTCAGTTGTTATAGTTGTTTAAGATGTTTCAGTTGTTTTAGTTGTTGTATTCGTTTTAGTTGTTATAGTTGTTGTAGTTGTTCCAGTTGTTTAGTTGTTTTAGGTGTTTTCGTTGTTATTGCTGTTAAGGTGTTCTAGGTGTTATAGGTGTTATAGGTGTTTTATAGGTATTTTAGGTGTTTCCGGTGTTCAGGTGTTCTAGGTGTCAAGGGTGTTTTTGTAGGTGTTTCAGATTTTCTGGGTGTTCTAGTTGTTATCGGTGTTTTAGTTGTTTATTGGTGTTGTATTTATGTAATTGTTTAAGTTGTTATAGTTGTTCTAGTTTTTTAGTTGTTTTAGTTGTTTTAGTTGTTGTAGTTGTTTTAGTGGTTTTAGTTATTTATTTTTTATTTTTAGTTGTTTTAGTTGTTTCAGTTGTTTTAGTTGTTTTAGTTGTTGTAGTTGTTTAGTTATTTTAGTTGTTAAAGTTGTTTTATTTGTTGTAGTTGTTTTAATTGTTATATGTGTTCTAGTTGTTTTAGTTGTTGTAGTTGTTTTAGTGGTTTTAGTTATTTAGTTTTTTTTTTTTTTTTTTTTT
>SDVV010002001.1:0-24015 GCA_016164225.1 Gammarus roeselii
GAGGGAGTGCCGGCGGCCGAGGGAGTGCCGGCGGCCGAGGGAGTGCCGGCGGCCGAGGGAGTGCCGGCGGCCGAGGGAGTGCCGGCGGCCGAGGGAGTGCCGGCGGCCGAGGGAGTGCCGGCGGCCGAGTTAGGGCTGGTGGACGCGGTTGTGGTAGTGGTGCCGGGAGCGGCCGTGGTGATGGTCGTGGAACTTCGCATGCTTTCCATGTTCCAGGTGACCATGAGGATTCCACCATTTAGCAGTTGTGATGGGTAAATTTAAATTCCATTATGAATAAGGTCCCTTATGTTGGTCATACGGTGCAGCAGTGGCACTTGCAGTTGGTTTGAGTGTGTTCTTACCTTTGCAGCATCCCCAAGGTCTCAACATGCCTGACCGTCAGGTGCACCAAGCCAAGAGAGGCTAGCACAGCCGTGTGCACAAGCATTTACAAGGACCCCACAGAACAACAAACAGGAAGATGCTGGAAGGGGTGCGGACCATTGGCTTTTAGAAAAAGACACTCAAAGCCACTCATATGAAAAACAATCAAGCAAAACTACAACCCAGAAGATAAGCAAAATAAAAAACAAGCATCACAAAACCAGCACCAAGATTGAAAACACAACAAGCTCCTAATACTCAAACAACCTATTCCCCAAAAACTCAGCTAATCCTGTCCTGAAAGCAGAAATGGAAGACGACATGACAGCAGCAGCAGGCACCTCATTCAATATCCTAATGCACCGAACATTGAAAAACCTCCTCGCCACATCCACAGAGCAAAAGGGGGCACCAAGAGTTTGTGCGGATGTTCCCCCGTCCTACCATCCAATACTTTATGAGGTCACTTCTCAGCAACCTGCCCCTGACAGAGAACAAGTTTAGAGCCAACAGCCTGCCAAGGTATGACACCTCAGATAGACCATGCACCTGTTTGGTCCATCTCCTCTGAACAGACTCAAGCAAAGTCACAACCTGGACATATCTGAGATTCCACACACACAAACAGTAGTCAAGAGTGGGCCTGACATGCGTCAGAAAGAGTGTGACCATAAAATCTGGGCTTCTGTTCACTGTCGACCTTAGCAAATCACTACAAAGAAAAGCAGCTCGTTGCACAACCTGTCTGACATGCACACGGAATTCAAGGCCAACATCCACATGAACTCAAAAATCACATTGCACTTGGACAAACTTCAACCAAGCCCCCCCAAGAGTGTAAACTGCCTCAACACCAGGACCAATCCACCCAGCAAATCGTCTTCTAAAACGCAAAACAACACATTTGCTGGGGTTCAATGACAAATTCCATGAAGATGCAGTTCGAAATACTTTGTCAAGATCCCTTGCAATGCAGGAGGATCATTAACAACATCATGATGCTGGAAAGACAGGTAAATTTTAAAATCATCAGCAAATGCACCAAACTTAGACACAAGGCCATCCATTAAGAAAGTAACATATATGAGAAAGAGGATTGTATCCAAGACTAACCCCTGAGGAACCCCACTCAGAACATCTCTGGGTTCACTATTCTTTCCATCAACACCAACACACATAATTCAAGAACTGGAAAAACTACCAATTCATCTCAACATCCACCCAGAAACTGGGTGGATGTTGAGCAGAATGGGATGGGACACAACATCAAATGCCTTTGAAAAATCCAGCATTGCCATCTTCACAACCAAGCCGGCATCAACAGACTTAACTACATCTGAATAAACCAACAACATCTGATCCTCTGTAGATCTTGCCTCCCTAAATCCAAACTGTCTGGAAGAATGGAGCTGGTTAGACTCTAAATAGTCCACCAGCTTGGCAGCAACAATCCTCTCCATTGACTTGCAACAAACCAAGGTAAGGCTAACAGGACGATAGTTAACGGGATTGTATCTTGATTTGCATTTAAAAATTGGAATAACCAATGAACTCTTCCATGTATCAGGGAGCAATCCACTTTGCAGAGAAAGGTTGAAGATTATAAGGAGAGGCTGTGTCAGTTGCACAGCACACTCCCTCAGCAACCTTGGATGAAGTCCATCCAGGTCCATTGCCAAACTAACATTAAGCCCGGCCAGAACCTTGAAGACATTCTGCAACCTTATGGCAAACTTGCTCGTTCTGTCATCAAATAACTGGAAAGGAGCAGGAGTGGGAGGAACATCCACTTTATACACCAGAGAACGCAGACGGCTAGAGCTCAGCCATCTCTAGTGGACCACAAACCAGCTGTCCACCTGCATCACTAAGTGGTCCAACTCCAAGATGACCTATCTTCTACGTTCGGATGTAAGCATGGAACAGCTTTGGGGAGTCATTAAAATGTTGCATTAGGTATTTCTCATACTGAGATTGGCTAGATAACACATGATTCCAAAACTGACAGTTGAGATCAAGAAAGATAGCTAGTGACTCAAAAGTACCCTGGTCATTCCTGTGAGTCTTGGTTGACTTGATTGGTGTTATTGTCCTTTGTTGATTTTCTGGGGTTTCAGCTGGTGAAGGGAGATGTGGTGGGAGGAGTAAAAAAGCATGGAGTTTGTTTATATGTTGCAAACAATTTCAAGTTTGTGCTCCTTGAAGTAGGTCATCCCAATGTCTCTGCCATTTCTCTCATGGTTTATGGTGTTTCAGTTGTAGTGGCTTACAGTCCACCCTCCTATTCAACTGAGGAGAATGCTGAACTGATTGAAATAATGCTGGAATTTTGTGTTGGTAATAATTGGATGCCTCCAGTTGATTTGTAGTTTCTTGATTATTTTGCTCTTCTTGGATTTACTCAGTGGGTGAGGGAAAGTACTTTTATTGATTTGGGCACCATCCTTGATCTGGTGCTGACTACAGAGGAAGATCGGGTGTTATCTGTGGTAGTTTTGCCTCCTCTCCCAAGGTGCCACCATGCCCCTGCCTTGATGGAGTTTTGCTTTCAGATGGATGAGGATCAAGTTGAGCCTGGTTTGAAATCGGACATTGTGGTCACGTGGAGATTACAAGAGTATGAGGGACGATTTGACAGACGGTTGACTGATATTACAAGTTCCTGTACGGCACTGTAGAGGAGAATAATAATTTGTTTCAGTCAGTTATCCATTTGCTTGTCAACAGGTTTGTTCCCACTTGGACTGTTCCGCGGCCAAGCTGGTTGCGGGGCCCTTCCGAGGGCGCCGATGATCAGTAGATGTCAGGCTTGGGCGCAGTACAAGCTTTTGAGGAAGGAGCTTGGTAGGCAATATGAGGAGGTGTCTGTGTCCCTGGAGAAATTTAGTAGGCTCAATTTTGAGTACAGAAATTATTCTCATCACAGCCAGGCGTTTGTATGAACAGGAATCAGCCAACAACTTCTCTGTTGCTCCCAAGCTGTTTAACTCCTATATCCAAAAAAGAAGGAAGGGGTGTCCTTCTATTGGTCCTCTGAAGCTTCCATCTAGTGAGGTTGTTGCTGGTCAGAGAGACACGAGTCAGCTGTTTGTGGACTCTTTTTCATGTCTTTGTGGATGCTGATCCTTCTGGCCCTTCCCCATATCAATTTTTCCCCAGGAAATGTTGTGAGATTTGTGTGACGAGACTGTTAGTCTTCCAGGTTCTGGCCAATTTAGATTCATCTTCTGCCCCTGGGCCTGATGGTATCCACCCTAGTGTTTTGAAGCAATGTTCTTGGCAGCAGTCATTGCCCTTGTCTTTGATATTTGTGAAGTTGTTGGGACAGGGAGTTTAGCCGGGGCCTGGAAGGAAACTTGTGTTGTTCCTTTGTTCATGTTGTTCCTTCATTTGTTGCAAGGAGCAACCCTCTCAATTATTGATCTGTGAGTTACTTCTGTTTGTTGTAAGGTGCTGGAGCGGGTTATTGTGTTGCAGGTAGTGTCTTTTCTGGAAGATTCTGGCATTTTGTCAAGCAGCTTATTTGGATTCAGGGTGGGAAGGAGCATGGAGGATCAACTGTTGCTTACTTATAGTGAGGTTGCTGATCTAGTGGATCATGGAGTGGTGGTAGATGTTGTTATGAGTGGCTGCAATGTTGACAGCCTAGATCCTATCCGCAAAAAAAAAATACAATTTAAGATATTCTGCCCCAAACATTATAAAAATAAAAACTTCAGGTGGTATGATGTAGCTAACCTATTGCCAGCAATACACGATGAGTGCAGGGGAATCCCCAAAGGCACCCCTAAGCAACACCAGCAGTGAGTACAGAGATCACAATTACAAAATACCAATCTAGGGTAATTAACTTCAAATAAATGAACAGAGAAATAATGAATGAAAAATAAAAAGCAATCAGCTAGCTCATGATAAATATCCAAGTTGCTCTCAGCAGCTGCAGTTACGGAACTGTCAACCTCAGAAGTGAGTAGGGGTATCATGCTAATTTCTATGATGCCATAAGATAATTATGGTATTAATTATGCATCACAGTGAAATTATATAATTCAGCACTATTAGCAATATATGCTATAAAGAAAGAGTATTTAATACTGGTATGAGTTGCTACATTTATAGATTTATATGGCCCAATATAATGCTTTATATAATTAACCAGATAAGAGGCTAAATATCAGCTATATATTCAGCCAATTCTTATGCCGATCTGGGTAAATAAATGCACAAATCTGATATTATGGCACGTTGCAGAAATTAGGCCAAATAGCTATGGAATGTGCTATCATTTTGACAAAATACTATTTCTGGGTATAATGCCATTTAGGTCATTAGCTATATGCTGCCTGAGCTAAATGTCAATATGACAGTTCTGCCTCTTACAGCAGGCCTAACTGGTCAGACACTTTTCTGTCAATGTAATGACAGGTCTGAGCTACTAACAAGGCTACCTTACCAATGAAATGGCACTTCTGCACATAAGCAGGCCTAACTATATATTAAAGACACTGTCCATGCAACAACAGGTCTGTTACACAGGCAACAGCTTACCTTGTCAATATATGACCAAGGGTGATGGCAAACTCTTCCTAATCAATAAGCAATTCAGGGAGACTAAGGATGAGCTTGACTAGGACTGTGAATAAGTAGGGCTAGAAGATCAAAACTAGCTAAGTGCCATCCTAAAATAGAAGAATTGGGAAGAATCTCAGCCAAGAACAGCCTTCAGGTTCTGAGGTTTTGTTTGGAATAAAAATACCTAAAAACATGTCGGTCATCAATGCTGGTGGATACAGCAGGACAGGACAGTAGGTTACAGGCACCCAATCTTGCTGCAGGCTTTATAGAGGATGCAGAGTCGACTAGCAAATCCATTAGACAGCTGTTCTTAATTAGATTATAATGAGTACAATTCTAATCAATTATTTATTTACATAAATTAAAGGGCCCCAAGGCAATGACTATATGCTGGTCAAGAGTTTGTTGGCAAACGGAATAGTACAACTGAGATCCGCAGTGATCAACAGCACAAGGCAATTAAAATTGCCTCTATGGGAGTCAACACTCCTAATCAAACCTATTGCAGCTGAAACGAGCAGAAACAACATGGACAAATAGTGTGTTGTAATAAAGTTGTGTGTCTTGGAGGTTCCTCTGCAAAAAGAAGACATGGTCAGCTAAACATATATAATAAGCAGGTAGCTGCTGACCATAAGTATTTTATAGAAGTAAACTAAATTATCATTAGTAAATGACAACTGAAGATCAAATAAGTGGGTTATGCCATCTGAACTAAATGAAGAGACATCTATTATTTGCCTGTAAAATAATCAAGTTGTACTGAACTTTACTGTGACTCATCCATCATGACAAACATGGACTGGACCTAAATACTACAGGCAATAAATTGAATAGATGCAAATGTCATAAAACAAGAAATGACTTAAATGACTGATCTCACTAAAATGCTAAATGCAGTGTCTAAAGGACATGAATAAAGTATGAAACTTGTCAATGGATGGTTAAAGAATAATAAATGAATGGACAGCAAAAAGTTACCAGTCAATCACGCCTTTCTCTTTAACTCCTAGCGCTGTGAAAAAAGGCAGACACCACTGCAGGTTGCAGGTCTCCACGCACAGATTCCCAGGTGGTGGCTGATTGGAAATGGTGACTTCAGGATGATGGTGACTGAGAAAAGCATAACTTCATGTTATTCTGTATAAAAACTGGTCTATTAGTCAGGTTACATACTGTCCGAGTGAAAGATAGAGAAGCATGGGTTAGAGAAATGCGAGATGACCAAACACAAGTACTTGGACATCTCACCTTTGTATCTCACCTTTGCAGTCCCAAAAGCCCTGCCAACAGGGCACGCAGGCATGGGAGTCAGTACACCTCAGAGCGCCAGCAATCAAAAAGAACAGCATGGTACAAGCACTGCAGCAGGATGCAGGTTGGAATGCGCTCAATAGGTCCATAGAAAACAAAACAACAAAGACAGTCAACAACTGCACACAACTGTCAGCAACACAAACAAAGCAACAATATTGCATCAAATTGAGTCTAGCAAAACTCATACAACAATGTCCCAAATTCCTCTGCCAGGGCCCTCTTGAAGCCACGAACTGAATCGCACTGCACCACATCAGCGGGCAGCCCGTTCCAAATCTGCACACACCAAGAATGAAAGAATCTGCGTTATAGTCGGTCTGACAGCAAGGAACCACCAGCTTGAAAGAATGCCCATGTGTGCCAACATATGGAGCTCTCTCAAACAGAGCAGACAAACTTGAATCAACAGAACAATGAAAAACTTTCCAACACTTCACAAGATCAGAACGCAACAACCTCCTCCTCACAGAAAACAACTGCATCGCTTTGAGCCGCTCACCATAGTCCACTCCACCCAGCCCATCAATCTCCCTGGTCCACCTCCTCTGCACAGACTCCAACAGTCTCAGATCCCCCAAATATCTCACATTCCTCACACATGAGCTGTAGTCCAAGATGGGTCTTATATGAGTAATAAGCAAAGAGACCATAAAAACAGACCTCCTATTTACAGTAGAGCAGAGCAGACTGGTCGCCAGAGTGGAAGCCTTTCTTACAAAACTCCTCACGTGGAGATGGAACCGCAGCTTTGAGTCAACAAGCACTCCCAAGTCCCTGAAGGAATCAACAAGCTCAAGTACCACACCATTCAAATAATAAGCAGTTCTATCATCAATCTGCTCCAATTTAAGACTGCTCCTGTAGAATCGCATAAAGACACACTTGTCGATGTTCAACCAGAGATTCCATGACAACGACAAATTGCATCAAATTCAGATCCCTCTGCAAGGAAGACACACCCAGGCAAACTGCCTGTACATCGCGGGGGAAACTCAAATAAAGTTTAAGAAGACATTCCATAACATTCCTCCCCCCTAAGTGTATTGCACAGCTTAACACTTGAACAATTCTGCCACCACCAATCAGCACCCTAGATATTCATCTAGGTTACTAGGTGTATACAATAACAAAACACAACTAACGCATATTGCAACACACGTTGCAATAAACCTATCGGCTTGGATATTACATCAAAGCAAAACACTGCCACAAACAATCCTATGACACATAGTTGAGGAAATATCAAGCAATTCCACTCTCTACTAAACTGACAATAATATGTAGCTACACAGGAATGAAGGCAACACCAAACACACAAAAAAAAAACGCACCAGGACACCTTAGAACCATTTGATTGTGGTGAATAATAAAATGCACAGGCATCAGGTTCATTGACCCAGCCCACAAGAAAGATGCTTCAATATGGAGAGAACAGCAGCACATTGCAGGCTTCACAGAAGAGGTTGCCTGAAATACTCAGGACCAGGAACCAGCTTGCATTGCAGCAATAATGCTTCTTGAAGATGCAGGAAGTCAGGAATTGTGTGCTTCAAGTATGCCTACCTACCTACAAAGATTGAGGACACTCAATTCAATGATACACCTACCGCAAACAATTCTTATTGCATTAAAATATAGCTATTTACCATTTTTATACAATGAACAGCATCCACTTGAATTCAAGTGGATGTAATACTTTCACTTCAAACTCTTACATCAACACAAACTAATATTTTTGTTCTTCATTCATTGTAGGTTCATGATTTTTTTTTCATTCTTTTTTTTATGAGTAACTATAGCTATACAAATGTACAAAAGCAAACAATAGTAAACTTCAAGCCTCAATCCATAGATCTGGTTAAACATAAGAAACTGGAAATGTAGCTATACATTTTCATTTTAATTGGTAGCTATAGACAATGAATGAAAAAAACAGACCAGCGAGTTTGTAGTTTTAACTGTCTGTGCATAACCAGGAAAAAGAACTTAACCACAGATGGATGACCATAGCAAGTTTATAGTGTTATCTGGGTGGCCACCCAGGAGAAAAAATCGACCTATCCATGCTCAGCAACATGAGCACACATCAAGCTTAGAGAAGTTATGACTGAAAGGGCTTGGTTATTAGAAATCAGACAATGGCACTATGAAGATATATTCAACTATTAAAAATTTATTTTACTTGACCACAGAAAAAAAAAGAACATGCTAAACACTTAGGTCATCCTTGTAGGATAATTAGCCAACCCTATTTATATTGCAGATAATTTTGGCTTTGATTTAGCTATACTCTAATGTGCTTTGTTGAACATTAGGATAATCTTTTTGACAGTCCCACAAGACCGGGTGACTCTAGGAGTGGAAGTAATAGATCCCATCTTGGGTAAGTCAATAATAATATCTGATACCTCTGTTTCTACTGAATCAACCGATTCAAATCAAGACTCACTGCACATGTATTGCCTTCTCCATATCTGTCTCATCAGTAATTTGTCATCTTCAACTTCCCTAACATTCTTCCTAGTGTTACCAAGCTGCCTTTGCATGATTTTTAGAATCTCTAACCCCGCAGATGAATTAGAAACACTGAAGTCTTCTCCAAATCCTACAAAACATTCTCCTGAATTAACAGATGCAAACACTTGATCTACCGGATGCAATGAATATTGATGTTCCTCTGAAGCTGGCATAATATCAACTGAAGGTTTTTCTTCCCTACTTAAATTAATAGCTTCTTCAATGAGTTCTTCATGCATTCTAATAGATTGTCCTAGGTAATGAAAAAAATGTCAACTACCGGTTGATCATGTTGAAGATGGTCAAATTGGAGAGACTTCTGCTCTAGTAAACTAGAAGTGGTATGAGGCACTTCTTCAGGAAGACCTTTAGGTATAGGAGATAATTCCAAGTCATCAAGAGATACCACGTTATGGGTTACATTCATTGGTGAACTTCACTGTACTATTCATAAATGTATCTTGACTGGTACTGAACAATGAAATTTCAAGAGGGCCTTGGCTAAGAAGTTGGATAGGGGCAGGGGATGTTGTACAAGTTTTACTAAACATAGCAGATTTGATTTTGTAGTTTTGTTTCTGTTGTTGATAGTTGTGAGCAATTGTTGACTGTCTTCAGTGTTTTATTTTTGTTTGACCTATTAAGCGCACTCTGACCAGGGCCCTGCTGCAGTTTTGATGTCGTGTTGCTTTTTTGGATTGCTGGCGAGCTAAGGTGTATATACTGCCTTCCACGCCCACATGCCCTGTTGGCGGAGCTGTTGGGGCTGTTGGGGGCTGCAAAGGTGAGACAAATGTGAGCTGGTGCTGATTTAGCTTATGCATGATGATTTTTTTTCAATTTGATAAGCTAAATAATATTTATATAATTTTGTTACATAATGTTTTAAACAGTTCAATCTCTGGACAGTAGATCAACTGCCTTGAAGCACAGATTTCCAGATTGTTCAATAGCTAGCTATATTATTTTAATAAGCTCTCACGGTTATTGCGTATGGTAGCGTCTGTGCCTCCTGTTCTGCTCTGTCCTTGGTCCATGCTGATGTGTTGGGTAGTCATGAGGTCATCAAGATGAATAATCAAAGTGAGTAACTGGAATTGACTGATATAGATTGATATTAAACAAGTGGCTACTAGTAGCTGCATGAACAAACCTGCATCAGAGCAGACCAGTGTCATTGTATTAGTGTCAGACCATATCCATATAAGGTGTTAGTGTGGATTGGTGTCAGTGGATTGGTATCAGAATAGATTGGCATCAGAATAGATTGGCATCAGAATAGATTGGCATCAGAACAGATTGGCATCAGAACAGATTGGCATCAGAACAGATTGGCATCAGAATACATTGGCATCAGAATAGATCAGTATCAGAATAGATCAGTATCAGAATAGATCAGTATCAGAATAGATCAGTATCAGAATAGATCAGTATCAGAATAGATTAGTATCAGAATAGATTAGTATCAGAATAGATAAGTATCAGAATTGATTAGTATCAGAATAGACTTACCAGAAGAGATTGGTATTTTCTATTTATTTGAATTGCTTCTCCATCACCCTTTCATCAGAACTTTCCATTTTTACCTGCCAATTAAAATATAAGAATTCCATGTTGCATGTACAGCTTGGAGAGCTCTCAAGGTTAAGGGTCATTTTGAGACTTTTAATTTGATCAAAATTGCTTACTCACTCAAATATTTCTGAATATATAGGTACCAAAGTGCAGTATTGTTTATACCATTGCATCAACAAAAGTTGACATTTAAATACTTCTTATTGGCATAACTCAAGCTTCAATAGACAGATATACAGCTACACTTACGTTATGTATACATGACATATATGTTTTTTCATCCGATTTGAAATGTAGAGGCCTTCAGCTTGAATTTCATGTAGTTCTCACCTGAAGCAAGAGCTTTGGGTGAGAGCTACATGAAATTCAAGCTGAAGACCTCTATATTTCAAATTGGATGAGAAAACTTATAAATGTCATGTATAAAAAACACAAAATGTGAACTATTTTGAAATTTGGGTTCTCAGGTTGACATTTGTGACAAATGACTTATTTGATATCAGTCATAAGCAAGTGCCTATGTTTAAAATTGATCAAAATTAGTTAGCTAATTTTAATACCTAGCGTCGAACAGGGTGACTCCCAGCATTTTGCGCATACTTTGAAATAACTCAAAAGGTACGCGGCCGAGAAACTTTGTATTTACGGTGTGTATAGCTACCATTATGACCATAGAGCACCGTAAGTTTCAACATTCTATCGTTGACCAAAAAAAAGTTATTTACAAAAAACCGTGCGGCGAGCTACGACCCCAAATCGGGGGTGACTCCCCGCACCAAACGGGGTGACTCCGCACCCTCCATATATCAATAATTGAAACGCAAATTGAAATTTTGAGAGTACCAATAGATAGAGCGTGCCTATATTAGTATATATCAGTTGCTTATGATAAAATTTTACGTCTGTGATAGGTGTTTCTGATGCTCGTCTTTTGCTGCCGTCATACCAGACTGTCGAAGGATTTTTTTACCGATTTTGCAGCGGGAAACAAAATTTTTCTTCAATAATTGCAATCTAACTTTACTGGAAGTCATTTCTCCACATCCTAAACTAGTTATGACCCTAAAGTATCAGTAAATGAGCAAATATTACGAAAAAACTATCTTTTCAATGATACGATACAACATTTAAAAAACTTATTTTGTCAATTCTATAGCAAACTTATTGCATTAACATGAATACAAGTCATGCTAGATAAGAGATTATTGTCTCGATATGAAAATGTGATAAAAAAAAATGTTCCCGAACATTAAACATGAGTTAACACTTAGGCCTAGACATGTCACCATGTGTTAAAGAAATCGGGTCCTTATAAAATTAGTTACGCATTTTGAAATTAGCTGTGGTGTCATTATTGTGAGTCATTTACTTCCAAATGTCATCATATGTGAGTAGAATTGCATTTGATCACATTTCATTGAAGAAAAACAAAAATATTTAATAACAAAATAGGTGCGGGGAGTCACCCCCAATTTTTTTTTCACCTGGGGTGACTCCCTGCAGTTGTATATTTGTATATATCTACAAAAGTTTACATTTTTTCCCAAAATCCTTCTAACGCAATAAACTACACCATATTCCGAGTATCACCACCAAATTTGGAACTAATCCAATGAAAACTCTAGCTACAGCATCAAAGTTTGCGGAACGTCAATTTTTCCGAACCAAAATTTTCGGGGACCTGAAAAACACACCTTCACTTTGGCGATTTTTCCTAAATTCTGTGCGCTTATCGAATTTCTATAAGTAGCTGATACTTACTAACAAAGACCTGCTCTTTCAAGCCCCGTAGTCAAACGGTGACATTTCCGACGTCTTGGTGCCCAAAAGGGTGGTGCAAGCAGTCACCCCGCGTTTCCGACTGCGGAAGTCAACCCGGTCGACGCTATCTATAATTTTTGAGTCTAGAGCTAGCTAGGATGGGGTGGGGTGGAAAGGTGGAATAGTGGCATTTCAGGTTTTTGCGAATATCTTTGTCAATTTCCAAAGACTTTACAAATCTGATTGTTGGTAGACCAAGATCTATCCCTCATCTATCAAACTTATTAAGTGATGCTTCGCCATATAATACCTCCAAATCCCAAGTTTGGGGGTTTTAACCCAAATGTTTGACTTCCCTCAAAAAAAGTATGTTTCAAACTTTGGGGTCCTGACCAAACTAAATAACCTAGACCCACCAAACTATGTCAAATCAAAGCCTATAGTCTAATGTATAACTCAACAGGTTTGAAGATTTCTAGGTATATCCCCTCTATGTTAAAAAATGACATTTACTGCATGGGGTGGAATGGTTGCAACCATTTCACCACAGGTTTATGCCACCATTCCACCATGTAATACTTAGTATAGGTTAACTACCTATGTTTTCATGCATAAGATAATTTAGAAGTAATATTCTGCTGCCTTTTCTTCAACAGGTTGGTGTAACTGAATGTGGGAGGTTCCAGGACAGCTGCAACCTGTAGGGGTGTACCACAGGTAGTTTGCTGCCAGACAAACGATTTATGCAAACCATAGTAGGTCCTTGAAGGAAAACAGCGTGTATGACAACTGTGACGGTCGCGTCAACTTGTTACGTTATGTTGCGTGCAGCTTGACATGTTTGTTAGCTACATTGCAAGCATATTGTTGGAACCGTGCCTTCCCAATCTAACCTAACTTAGCGGTACATGTATCTAACCTGTGGGGAAAATATACGTGTTTCTAACCAGCAAGGCAAACTTCCGGAATTGTAGGGCAAAAAAGTATTTTGGATAAGCCAACCTGTTGTTCACATTTTGGTCCCGGAACCTTCAAGAGCTCAAGCATAGCAACGTTTGAAACTAAAAATAACACATAAATACTGTAAAGAAACAAGACATCTTATGGCACAAGCATCCTTCACAGGTTGATAAAAGAGGTATAGAGTGGTGGACATTCTATTTATGCAGTAGCTAAAGCAAATAATGGACCTGAGCAAACACTGAGATGATGGGTACAGAAAGCACAATTGAAATCAGCTCTGGGAGAATGACTATGTTAAGACTAGAAGAGGAATTGCTTATTGTGGAGGCACTGGAATAGTGCAGTAAATTTGGAAGGCTTTAGGCTTTGATATGCCAGAGTTTGATAGATCTACATTTTTTAGTTTGGACATGACCCCAAAGTTTAAAACATATCTTTTGAAGGGAATGTAAAAAAATTGGGTTAAAACCCTAGAAGAGGTGATTAAGAGGCATATTATAGGAAAACATTAATCAATAAGTTTGATAGATGAAAAATAGATCTTGATCTACCAACAATCAGATTTTAAAAATCTTGAAATTTGATGGAGATATTTGCAAAAAATTGAAATCCACCCTACCACCCCCCTGCACAAAATTTCCAAAACTTTTTTTTCAAATGTTTGTTTATAATATTTTTGTACTTCATGACAAAAACTTAATCAGGCCTTAACACCAATATCCTGCATGGAAAGATATGAAAATAAAAAAAAATCCATCACCATTCCACCCCACCCCACCAAATAGGATAAACTATAGCTAGTGAGTTACTATCAAGTGAAATGTAATACTGTTTGATTAGAAACTTGGAAAACAACACTTGGGAGTAAGGCACTGGACATTAAATAGGTAAATTTTTATTAGATGACAACTGGATAACTTTTTTCTGTTACCCTAACCTCCTAAAGCCATAATTTCTTATAGAAACCATGAATGTTATCTAGATGATTTATGTATAGCATTATTTCAGCATAATAATACAATTATTTAATAGTCATACATGATTACCAGTATATACTTACATTGTACATACATGATCTCTATATTGGAATTACATTTTATGGAATATAGCTGCTTAAGTAACTTACATCAGCCTTGTTGATATATGATTCCAAGTTGTTCATTTCATACATCACTGTAACTAGTCATGGATCCATAAAGCTACCTGCTAGTTTGATTTATACATGCCAACAAACCTGGAAAAAAATTGAGCTAAGAAGAGCAACAGAGGATAATTGAACTGCTTACTTCTAAAATGTAAAGTGAGATAGCAACATATAAGAAATTGGTACATCATTAAAAATTGACAAAAATATCCTTGGAAGTGATTAGTGTAGCGTACTCATTTGTGTCACCACAATGGGATCTTTGTGGCCTTTCTCATTACAAAAGATAATCAGAAATGTCTAATGGAAGAAAATGAGACTTTTTTTTAATTCAGAATGCATGCCTACATGACTTCTTTATTGTGGATGTTGTGCTGCTGGATTTTCCAAAGGATTCTATGTTATTTCTCATGCCAGCACAGACATGCAAGCCAGTATAATATTGTGAACAGCTATGCAAACTTAAATTTTACAGTCAACACAGATTTAAGAACTGGAATAAGTGCCACTAGCTATCATATCAACAAACAGTATGAATGATGTGGGAAAAAAACTAGATCAGCAATTCAGCAAACCGCACAGCACTGTGTACAACAAAGATGTGCATGGAGATGCAACAGACACCCACACTACAACAACCACCTCAACAACATCAGGAGACAGGTGTAAGGAAATGCAGATTCAAGATTATTGAAGGAGATAGATATAGTGATAGCAGAGAAGGGTCAAAGGGAATAGCAGGAGACAGGAAAGACAAATAGGTTTATTATTGAATTGATTGCATGGGTAAGGACACTTGACTCTGGTTTATAATATACATTTAGAAACTCATGAACAGCCTGATTAAACACTGATAAAAATGGTCTGGTTCTTCCACACAACACTGCACCGGTTTTACACTATTGCCGGGAAACCTGACCTGTTATAACAAGATGGAACTAATTAACACAGTTATGGGCCAGCTACGCAATACCAAAGGTACCCCCACAGCTACCATCCAAAGCACTTGATGATCCACCACGCCTCATAGGAAGAATCACCACGGCATGGCTTTGCTTCCTAGAAGAAAATGCCAGCAGACCGATACAGATGCCAGGCGCACTGCCCTTGCAGCTTTGCAGCGGATGTACAAGTCACAATTGCAGCTCCCCCCTGTTGAGCCCCACTGGATGCGTAGGGCCTCTGCCCCCACAGCTGTCGTCATGTCTCCCCTTGACCATTATGCCCTCACAGGTTGATATTGGTGACAGGCATACTGCACTTGCAGACTTGCAGCAAATGAATACGAAATAGTTGCAGCTCCCCTCCCATTGCGCCCAGACGCTGGATGTGTAGAATTTTCACCCAAACACACAGCTGAAGTCACGGCCCCTTTTGAAGGTGATGCTCCCGCGGATTTATACTGGTGACAGGGTACTGTGACTGCCCTGGCCGCACCAGGCCCTGGTCAAGGGCCCCAGCGGCCGCGTGACCGCACTACCTCAGTGTCGGTCTTGAAGTCCACTCTTCTCCTTACGCAGTGCCTCCCAGCAACCGCAGTCGCCCCTGTCTTGACTTGGGATAGTTCACCCTGAAAGAGGGTACATGTTTTCTTGGTTTTCTACGGGGGTCTGTTTTCTAGCAGCTGGGACCCTCCTGTACTGCCAGGATGGAATGGAGTTGTCTCTAACTGGGTCGCAATATACAGTACTTTGGGCGATGTCCCCAGCATAGGCGCCAGTTAATGGTGGCTAAGTGGCAGAGCATTGTATCTAACTACTGCTGCGCTACCATAGCTAGAGCGGCGCTCCCAACATGGGACGTTGACGTTTGACTGATGGCACTGTGGAAGGGGCCTCTTGGTCTTCAGACCTGAGCTGTATCTACCAAGCTAACAAAGAGTTATTTTATGCTGAGTTGTAGGATTAGAAAAATTTGTTGACCTCACACTCTTAAATGGAGAGAGAGGAATATTTGTTTGCACAGTGCACCCCTTAAGACCATAGACCTGAGTGCTGGCACATCAATTTTTTAACGGTGGAAGGTTCCCTTGGACAGCGCTCAAGCGGATAGGTGTAATTATATACGCACACATAGGGTGAAGTCACTGGATGATTGTAGCTGGGAAGCTTACATTCTGACTGCCTTGCAGAAACTGAGAGAAAGACGTTAGCTATTGTGCTGTTTCCCTCTCCTACCTTGCCACGTACCCTCCGAGCACAAAATAAACAGAAAACGTCACCAGAGCACTTCTCCAGTACATGGCCACTTGAGGAATCATTTGTTCACCTTCAATGTGCTCAGATTGAGGGTCAGAATTCATTTCAAGCTTGTTTAGGACTGTCTGCAAACACCTTACTATTGAATGGCACACTACTACGTCATACCATCCAGCCGCCAATGGAATGACATAACGGTATGACAGAACTTTGAAAAACATCCTTTTGCACCTAGCAACGTAGGATCGGGACATGTGGGATGAAGGTCTTCAATAGGTCACACTGGCGACCAACACATATTACCAGGCAACTATCAAAGAAATCCCTTTCTTTCTGTTCCATAGCGGGGATGCTGACATTTCCCTTGTAAAACTGATGCAAACACCACAAATAGATTACTCCCTTGGTGAAAATTACACAGCCAAAGTTACATGAGGTTGCATCAAGCATTCAAAAGTCAAGTAAAAATTGGAGGCTGCTCACCAGAAGTCTGCTCAGCGGGGTAAGGAATGATAAGATAGCGCCCGGTGCCATCGTATTGCTACGCAACAAAACCAATGAACCTGATGAGGGGGCAATGTGGCCCACGCTGTACAAGGGACAGTTCCATGCCACTGAGAAGAATGTCACAAATGCAAAGATTGTAGGCATCTACAATAGGAAAGAAAAATATGTTCATCTTAACAGGCTAATAGAGGCCGAGGCGGTCGAAGAAACAAACTGCACCACCGATATGGGCAAATGGATACCTGAGGAGGCGATGCAAGATGACACACACACCGATACCGTAGAACCTAGATACAACGTTAGGGACCGTGAAATTAAAACATACATATTTCAAATAGGTTAGAATGTAAGCAAACTAAGTGTAAAGTATCCTGACACCCCTTTTCCATTGTAGCGAGTCAGAACAAGACAATGCGTTTTACTTGTAATACTGTCAGGATTTTATTTTTTTATTAAATCATTCAATTCCATCATCTGGCAATGGGTTTTCAATTTTGAAAATAGTACACATAAAGCTTTACTGCCATAAACACTATTTGAATTAATGTAAATGAAAATTCAATTTGTAATTTGCCGCAGTTCCGATTTCATGCGACAGATTATAAATTATAATATTATAATCAATGATCAACAGCCAACATCATATTTGAGGTAAGAATCAGGAATGCCTGGCATAAAATACCTGGGGTGCCAGATTGCACAATTGGGCACGGGGTTGAGAACATTACGTGCGTTTTCATTGCCGAATATCAAGAACCGAACCAGCCGTGCGCCTCAAAAGCTGAGATTGGCATATCTAGACCTTTGCGTGCGCTCGCAGCAGTATGTTTGCCAAGTTACCTGCGTCACTGTCACAGACACTGATAAATATATGCAAAACAGAGAGCTAGAGGCGCGAGGCTGCGAGCGTCGCAAAACAGACTACAGCATTAAATGTGCGTAGAGTTTGAGATGACCGCACATAGACGTAAGCGTCTTCCACCAACCAGGCGTCAAACAAAACAGAATGAACATTTAGATGATATACTTTCTTATGTTAGTTTTAAATTATAATGAACAATACCTGTCAGTTCATATTAAAAATTGCCATTACTATCAATGCTTAATTTTGCACTTCCACACCGCTGTCTTTTCCATGAATGTTGCAGCAAACTTGTTTACATAACGTGTGTGACGTCGGTGTTTGTTTCCATCTATTGTCAAAATGCAGTAATGTTAAATCGTCGTTCAAACCATGCAGGGCGTAATTCAATATTACAGTTTAGCTATTGTTGCATTCATACCAAACGCTGATGCGCTTTGACTTGACTGATATTGCCCGTTGTATTGTGGATCGTCAATTTTTTATTCTCCCGCCAAAAAAATGCGAATATTGGTTTTTGTTTGTTTCTCTCAGTAACCGATGACGATCCGGACTGTGTTGTCAAAGATTAGTAGTTCTTCAATGATGGTGATGTGCATTGGTTAGGAATCTCTGTGTCAGCTTGAATTAATAAGCTATGGAGGAACATGCGTGCACGAAATTTTAGCACAACAAATATTTTTGAAAAATTGTTTACGTGCGATGTACTGTCTCCGCGTGCAATATTTTGAAAGGTGTCTTCACGTGCGCTTCATCTCAAGATTTCACTTGCGCTTCACATATTTCTTATCAATGTTCGCGTGCGCTGCCTGCCAAATTGTGCAATCTGGCTGGGGTGGGGAAATCACAAAATACATGGGGTTGGGAAAATTACAAAATGGCTACATAGGATTGGGAAAACAGGTAACACATGAGGCTAAGAAATCCTGAGAACATGGGGTTGGGAAATTGAAATTCGCCAACATATTTTTAAGATGGGGTAAAATATGCATACTAAAGGGTTGAATAGGTGACATATTATACATAAAATATATACATTGCACTGGATATAGCTACATATTTCATGACAAAATGCACTAACATATTGTAAAGCTGGGTATAAGACATTGTATGAATAAAAAAGTGGTGAATAGACTACATAAGTTATTCATAAAATATTTACATAGCACTGAATATATATACTTCATGACCGCTAGGAAATGATTAAATGATTGACAATCAGGATAATTAGATACTGAAGTACAGAAATCTAATTAATATACTTCTGTTATAGAAGATGAAGCCCAATATTAGCTTATGTGACAATGATTGTATCTTCAGAAATGGTACGGTATGATAGATATGATTCAATAAATTATATTCTTGTCAAGTTGGCCTTTGTCAAAGCTGGGAGCTACCTTCATTCCTTGAAAGTTCAATTTGAATTCAGCACAGCTCATCTCTAGGGGCCGCCGGTTTGGATTACATGGAGCAAAATATTATTGACAATAGTATCATCTGTGCACATAAAGAAGAAAATAGGATAAGCAGATTGATATTTCTATACAATTAATTTGAAGAGTTAATAACGTGTATGCAATGAGAGTAAATTGTATCATTACCAAAAGTGATTGAAAAGGAAAAATACGGACCTGAACCGCGAAGGCAAATTTAAAAATATTATATGCGAGCCTCGAGAATAATGAGGGATGGCATGAGATCACCATGACTGTGCTGTGCGAGATGTGCTATGGATGTGCAAATGACATGATGACATGAGCCCAGGTAAAAAAAAAATAGATGGATGGGAATCACCACTGTGGTAACACCTATCAAACATCATTTTATCCTTACCAGAAAGAAAACAAAGACAACTGTGACCCAGATTGCACAATTGGACAGGGGGTTTAGAACATTACGTGCGTTTTCATCGCCGAATATCAAGAACCGAACCAGCCGTGCGCCTCAAAGGCTGAGATCGGCATATCTGGACCTTTACGTGCGCTCGCAGAGTATGTTTGTAGAGTTACGTGCGCCACTGTCAGAGACACTGAGAAATATATACGAAACGGAGAGCTAGAGGTGCGAGCGCAGCGAAACCAACTGCAGAATTGCATGTGTGTAGAGTTTGAGATGACCGCACATAGACGTAAGCGTCTTTCACCAAGCAGGCGTCATACAAAACAGAATGTAACATTTAGATGATACTCTTTCTCATAGTAGGTATAAATTATAATTAACAACACCTGTCAGTTCATTTAAAAAATTGCCATTACTAACAATGCTTTATTTTGCACTTCCACTCCGCTGTATTTTCCATGAATGTTGCAGCAAACTTGTTTACATAACGTGTTTGACGTCAGTGTTTGTTTTCATGTATTGTCATAATGCGGTAATGTTAAACTGCCGTTCGAACCATGCAGGGCATAATTCAATATTACAGTTAAGCTATTGTTGCATTCCTACCAAATGCTGATGCGCTTCGTCTTGACTGACATTGCCCGTTGTATTGTGAATCATCAATTTTTTATTCTCCTGCCAAAAAAATGCGATATTGGTTTTTGTTTGTTTCTCTCAGTAACCGATAATGATCCCGACTGTTAGGTCACAGAAATTAGTCGTTCTTCAATGATGGTGATGCGCAGTTGTTAGGAATCTTGTAGTCAGCTTAAATTAATATGTTATGAAGGAAAATGCGTGCAGGAGATTCTGGCACAACAAATATTTTTTAAAAATTGTTTACGTGCAATGTACTGTCTCTGTGTGCAATATTTTGATAGGTGTCTTCACATGCGCTTCATCTCAAGATTTCACGTGCGCATCACAAATTTCTTATCAATGTTCGCGTGCGCTGCCTGCCAAATTGTGCAAACTGGACTGTGACAACAGGTCACTGAGGACCTGGACCTTTGCACAAATGGAAGGAATCAATAACGCGATCAATCAGCCAATAGTTTGTTGTGAGGTCAAGAGAGAGACAAAGTGGACAAATTCACTTGGAGAGGATCAAAGGAAACATTTGAATTTACACACCTACCAGTCAGGTACAGTTCAATCAAAGGGTGCAACAATATGCCCGACATGGTGCAACACCTGGGACAACTGTGCGCATTGGATAAATAGATAGAACAAGTTAACCAATCATTCACAGCAACTGGGGAAGCACTGATTTGGCAAGCGAGAGGTGATGTCGTGTAACCCCGCAGACGGTGGGACGTCTAAAAGAAAATGCAGCCGTGGTCTGACATTTTCTGAATGGGAAGGAGGGCATTGTTATATAACTATGCTTTATTTTGTACTACAATTCCATTCTTTGTAAAACTGTTAACTTACCTTTTATTTTTTATGCCAATAAATTATCAATGTTCTAAATGTACCTGGGTTGTTACAATAATTTTGCGGTCTAATTGCATTTTGGAGACAACCATTTAAACAACATTCCACTGAGTCATAAATTCATGTTTTTAGATCAACACATTCATCTGTATGATAGAACAAAGAGTACTCATGACAAAATTTGGGTCAAGCTTAGAGGGCAGAGCTTATATATGCTGCAGCACTGGGAACCAATCCAAATTGATGCAGATTCTGATGCACGTGGGGATGTCAAGACAGGGTGTCAACCGCAATGGTGTTCAGATAGGCTAACACTGAGCTCTTTATAGGACGTGTTGAGAGGAACAATATGCAGTAGGCAAGAGAAGTGAGACCAAAGCCTCAGCAGCTGGGGAGTTGTTAACGGGCAACATAACAGAGATTGGAATCGTGTCGGCATGACGGTGACAGCAAAAAAAGTGAAGCAAAACAGTGAATGGGGTAGGATCCATTCTGTACACACTTCAAATAAAAAATACCAACGTAAGCAGCAACGTACAGAACATCACGCCATCAGAAACATTGATTACAGCAATCATATTCAGGTATGCATCAAGACTCTGCATCTATCAGTGCATGGGAAAGAGTGAAATTATTGAAGAATATAGACAAATGTAACATACTGCCATTATTGTAAATGAATCTCTATCCAATATAAAGTGGGTCATTGTTTACACCAAAACAGGCCTGGAGTGCCGCCAAACCAACTCAACAGATCAATTATCATCAGTCAATGAACCGGACAGCCGAAGGGGGTAGGTACGTATACATATATCTCACCTTTGCAGCCCCCCACAGCCCCATCAGCCCCCCCAACAGGGCAGGCAGGCATGGGAGGCAGTACACCTCAGCGCTCCAGCAATCAAAATGAACAGCACAGTACAAGCACTGCAGCAGGATGCTGGTTGGAATGCACTCAATAGGTCCAAAGAAAACAAAACAATGAAGACAGTCAACAACTGCACACAACCAGATGCAAGAGTTACCAAACAATCATAATGATGATAACATACATTGATATATGCTCCTATACGATATAAAAAAATAGCAAGCAATAGTTGACAGCCATTAACTGAGTTAGGGTTTTTGTTCTCTTTTCAGAGAGGAAGAAGCTGTACGGGTGAACAATGGGACACTACTGATAGGAACCTCTCAATTTATGCCTATTATTCTATCTTGCACTAACCACATGTCCGCTTACTAATTCCTATTCTACAAATTTTCTGGTTAGTGTTATAACGTTTGAGCCGCAAGGCGAGTCAATGCAGCACGGTGTATTGTTGTTGGGTAGAAAGGATGTATAGCTATAACGTATATTGTTGAACTTTGCTTTAGAAGCCACCGTTGCAGCAACATTATTGACATTGGCGATTGTGAGCCTGTTAAGTACTTTCAGATGAAACAAATGCTCACCTAAAATGAGTAAACATACCCTATAAAATTATCGAGTTATAAGTCCAGTTAATCAACCTCCATATACAAAGTTAAGTTCTGCATAAACTCCTTCAACTGTGGCTGTAAATCTTCACCCTCCTTACCCATGCTAGGCTATTCTATTCTGCCACTTTATGGTAGCATTGATTGTCCCACAATATAGCCGTGAAAGTAAGTGGATTGGCTATTTAGCCACGTATGTATACAACTTAGTGACACATCCCTATCCCTACCTCTATTGATTATTGTCGCTTCCATTCCTAATTTCTTCACACAGGGATACCTCACTGCCCACATGCAGGCACAACAAATAAAAAAAGAAGGCTTCACAAATCATGTTGGTCTTAGCATATTGGTGGCCTTGACTCTCAACAGGTCTAAGGCAAGTCAGGTGAGCACAACATGAGAACGACAGTTAAGAACCTCCTGCACAACAATATCTTCATTGATGCATATGATGCGCCAAGTGTAGTAGCAGTCGTACAAGACTCCAAGCCCTGGCCAAATAGTTGGAAGGAAGCAAGAACTTTGTGGGAGCAGCTAGCAATGAGCCTTTTTAGCACAAGTTTTCACAGCCTCATTTCCTGCAATCCCCAGGTGGCATGGCATCTACTCAAATGCTAGGGAGTCTGATGGAAAAATTGTCATTTGAAAGCATATGCAGTGAACCAGATAGTTGGAAAGGGTCTGATTTGATTGAAGAACTATGACAGTGCTCAGAAAGAGTCTGAAAGGATAACTTACTTCCCTGCTTTTTTTTTAGTAATGAAAAGCATAGCATGGTAGACTGTAGTGAGTTGAGCAGTGGATATAGAGAAACACAATGGAAGATGCATGAGCAGTTTGAAAACAGTGCTCCACACAGTGCAGATGACCTCTCCCAGTCAAACAGTACCATCACACTAGCGTAGGTCCATGTCCAATTAGCATTTTGAAGATTAACCAGGTTCTGAAACAAAGTCTGTCACTGACAGGCAATGACGGACATCAAGGTCAGCTTTAGTGCGATGGGGTAATTCGAAATCGACCACTTATCATTGTAAAAACAGAATTAGGCAGGGAGGTCAGCTATCGCCACTGTTGTATAACGTGTACACTGATGAGTTGAATTATCTTCTAAGTAGAGAAAACCAAGGGTGTCATGTCGCCAACTGTTGTGTTAACAATCTTAGTTATGCAGATGATATGGTGCTGTTAGCACCGACTCTCTCAGCATTGCAAAGGCTTCTTGATATCTGTAATAAATTTGCTGAACCTCATGATATTGTATATAACACTGCAAAAACTGTATGTATGCTAGTTAGACCGAAGGGTCCTAGGTACTACCTATCGACTGAGATAAAACTAGGCGGTGTTGCACTGGATTATGTGGATGAATTTCAATATCTAGGGCACATCATCACAGCAGATTGCACAGATGACAAGGATGTTGCAAAGCAAAC